>MU224041.1:1237943-1272087 GCA_018584345.1 Thuja plicata | reverse complement strand
GTACATGAATACCCACTGGCTTAAGGCCCCAAAGAGGGACCCAAAGAGGATGAGGATAGAAATCCCCCGCTCTGAATTCAAGGAGAGCATCCAGATGGGGATAATAGCATTGGCCCGGGTATTTGGGTAGCCCTCTGCCCAGGAGTTTTCCAAATGGATGTACTATTTCCTTCTCGGCATCTCCACCAAGGGAGAATTCTTTGACTGGGCCACAATAATCTCTAATCACGTCGACTCCCAGTTCCTCCAGGTGGACAGGAAGAAGAAGTTCTATATGTCTTCTTACGTTTTCTGGGCCCTAGCACAGCAGAGGCCCCACTCCAACGGACTACTTACAGATGGCGTGCTCAGGATTGGCCCAGAAAAAAGGCACCGTGGGACCATTTCCCACAAATTCAATGGGAGGCCAGCTTCCCCAGTTTCTACCGGGTAAACGATGCGTTCATTTACTACCATTTTCTTACACCCACCCGGGATGCCGGATACCGCCTATCCACTGAGGCGATGAAGCTAGTTAGTAGTTATGGACACTACTATATTCAGTTCCAGCAGCATACATACATTAGGGTCACCGGTTTCTCTGGGAAACCCTACTTGCTGCCCAGGCATTGCGGGGACAAGATCGTGCTGTTGGAATACTGCCGATAAATGATGGAGTTGCACACCTTCTTTGCCCTCAAGAAGATCCCCAACGTCCCATTCCCAATCACCTATGGGAACTACACCTGCACTCTGGCCGCCGCAAAGGAGGCAGACAATGAGCTTAAAGGTTACAACTTGCAGGAATTCTATCTGGCGCGGAAAAACTTTGATCCGCATGGGAAGATAGCAACGGCAATGCCTCGGGCTTCAGAGCCCCATCAAATACACATGGAGGACTTTTGGGCTGATTGCCAGGATGATGTGGATGTGCGGAGCAGGCACTATATCAGAATGACAGCCGAAATTATGCAGGAACTGAAGCTCCGAAGATTCCCTCTGGGCTTCTCTGATGCCGCCCTCACCATAGATCCCCAGTACAAAGAAAAGGGGATCGATAAAATGGCACTACCGGCAATGGATTGGGCCGCCCAGGAGGGGCCCACGATTGAGGACTTCACTCAGGAGGTGGTTGAGCGAAGTCATGCCTATGTCAAGAAGGTGTGCCTCAGGAGTATGTGTCAAGCTCCCCGACCAGCGCCAAAATTGGCACCACAGTCGGGACCCAAATTGACCCCGGGGGCCGGGACTTCTTCGCAGGGCATAGATAAAGGGAAAGGGATAGACATGACCCCTCCGGCGCAGGAAGTCCCTATACAAGAACAGATCAAGAAATCTGTGGCAGCCTCCCAACAGATTAGAGAGCAGTTAATAACGAGGCTGGCCACTCCCCCGCTCATGACCGGACCAATTCGTCCCCCTTCCTCCCCATCGCTAGCAGCCCTAATGGTGAAGGCAACGGGGGTGGATCCCATGGAGGCGACAACAATAGCCGATGCGGGGCCACCTTTGATTACCCGGTGGAAGAGGAAACACATCAAATAGGCCAAGGCAGAACCGGTACCAGCGCCAAGGGCATCCCTCCCTGGAGAAGTAGAGATCCTCTCTTCCAGTTCCCCAGAACCGGAGAAAGAAACGGAGCCTATACAGGTCCCAGCCAGTCCCCCTCTGCAGGAAGAATTCGATGATGTATTTGCAACCGATGAGTTCCAAAATTTGCAAGGGGACAATACACAAGCAGGGACAAAAGTCCAGGAGAAAGAAAAAGAGGTTGCAGACCCAGAGGACTTGGAACAGGAACCTGCACAAGAACAAGGGCAGGAAGCAGAAGAAAAAGAGCCGAAACCATAAATTATCTTCGGGGCTCAAGAGATGCAAGGTCCGGAAGTGGACCAATTAAAGCCAAGCAAACAAATGGCATCTGCTGGGGGAACCGGACCTCCGGGAATAACCGTAAACCTAGCCGCCATGTTCCAAGGGCCACTCTTGGGGGCAACCTTCGGGCAGGTTATCACAGCGGCCCAAACTCTAAATCTTGGCCCGATACCTCCCCTACTGCCAACAGAGGAAGAAACCCTAGCAGAAGAAGAACAAGAAGAAGCAGAACAAGAAGAAGAAGAGCAGCTTGAAGAAGAAATCCCCGAAGAAGCCCACCAAGGTCCAGACCCAGCGATAGACATACAGGACAAGGCTGAGGGGATGAAGGTTGACAAAGAAAATATTGATGTAGAAGAAGTCAGGGCCAGGAGAGGAACAAATGAAATCCACGTCGCTGAAGAGCAGCAGCTGTCGGATACTGGGAAAGAATCAGGAGAACAAACTCTGGCGGGAAGGCCACCTCTCCGACCTCAGTGGCTGGTTGAGAGAAAGAAGAGAAAAGCTCAGTCTGCTCTGGTGATTCCTCTCTCCCTGGCCGAAATGATGGCCCAAGTTCAGGCCCCGCCGAAGGCAAAGAAAGCTCGGACAGTTCACACTCTTTGAATTGGGCCGGGCCGAGAAACGGTTGCCATTGTGGCAACACCTCCCCCAGACGCCGATGAAGCAACCGCAGACCCCGCAGATTACAATGTTGCAGAGGTATCCCTAGGCAAAAGGGGAAAGCAAGGTGAGGTAGACTTGCTAAAGGAGGCAGCAAGGGCAGTGGAGGCCCGATACGAAAAGGAAGCCCAAAGGTTCAAAGCGGAAAAAGAAAAGAATGCAAACCTTGTGGGGTTGCTTACTGAGTTGGCTCAACCAATCAACACCGCTCCTCCGGAGGCCTTCACCTCAGAAGAATTATCACAGAGTGACATAGACTCCCTGTGAATGATGAAAAAGAAGACCCAGGCAGTGGACGAATGGATCACCCTGCAGATAGGAAACACCCGGCGTTTCCTGGTGTCCACTCTCCCAGATTTATACACAACCCAGCAAGTTATTCATCAAGCGGAAGCGCTTATTGAACAATGGGAGAGTGACACCAAAAATTACCAAGCATGGAAGGTGGAGCTCAAAGAGCTCCTCACCTTGGGAGAGGATATAATTTCCAAATCCAAAATTCTGGGTGAGGAATCATTTGATTTTGTAAGAACTCAGCACTCCAGACTTGACCTCACATTGGAGGTAACCAAGCAACTGGTAGAGTCCTTGCAAGAGAAGGTAAACACTGTAAAATATTCTTCTAATTTATACAAGTCTTTTGTGATAAAGGCTTCCGGGGCTGATCCCCTTAGTACAGATACATATACCCCCGAAGATTCAGTTTTGGAGAGTTTTGATGAGATAATAAAATCCCGGTATCAATCCCCGGAGGGGATAAATGGGGCCCAGATGGCGAAACTTACCAGCATGATACTTAAGGGTCATGACGCCACAAGGAGGGTAGATGAGTTTAAAGAAAATGTTCCAGACCTGGGGGAACAAGTTGAAGTGGCCAGGCACAGAAGGTCCAGCCTAAAAGAGATAGATGAGGATGGCATTTCTCGCCTCCTCCAGGCCTTCAACGATAATAAGCAACCTTGAGCTTTCTCCGGGGACTGGGGAGAACTCAAGTGTTGAGCATTCTTTATTCATTTTGGGATGAAAGTTCCCAGATCCCGGAGTCCCGGATCTTAAAATTTTGTATTCTTTAAAGTGATCCGTGTCCTGGTTTTCGAGGCCGACCGGTCACTTTCAGAAGCGGTTAATAAAGGTTGTCAGAGAAGTAGTTGGCCACATCAAGGGGCGTCGGCTCGACAGTTGGTCTTCTGACAGGGTGGTCTTCTCGAGGCGTCACTCAAAGGTACGTCTGGCACATTGGAGACAGGGCACCGCATTTCCCATTTATGAGGCATGTAGCCTCGGTCCTCGAGGGACCTACTTCCTTTCTCCTTTCTGGCTCTCTTCTCGAGACTGATTCTTCCGATGTATATTTTTATCTTATTCTTCTGACATGACAGACCTATTCCGTCTCCAGGTCTTTTGTAGGGTGGCGCAGGTAGTACCGACCCCCAGATATTGTATTTTATTGGAACATGATGAAAATAGGGTTAGGGTTAGAAAAGAGTTGTATAAATAAGCAAATCGGCCCATTTCCAAGTGTCGGCGAAATTGATGATTTTGTTTTCCATAGCAATAGCAAAGCGATTTCTCATTTTAAGTTGCAGAGCTCAATGCTCCATTGTTCTGTTCTCAATAGTTAGATGCTCCCCTAGAGCCGCCATTGGATCATGCACCAGTGCTTGCTGGAATGAATATTAATGAAGAAGGAAGAATTCTTGGCAATGATGTTGTTGGCATTCCTGCTTCTGAGTTAATGGTATTTCATGTTTTAATGTTCTTTTTGTCTTTTACTCTGGTATGTTAAAGTAGATTAACGAACTCTTTACTCTCACTACTGATAAAATGCTAGCTGATGGTTATGTGTTTCTTCGGTATTTAGTATAGTTTACCAGAGTATTATCGATGTTCCAGACATTTCAACGTGACTATAGTTAGATGATATGTTTCTAACTCTGCAGGATCTTTTTCGCTTTATTTGCTATGTATAGAACGCTTGGAAAAACCTTACTTTGATCAAATCTCTGGAGAAAATGAGTTGAAGAAACCAGCTATCCCCCTCAAAAATAGTCACCTCTCCCAACCGAGCCCCGCACCGTCGTGACCCGACACCCAGGTGCTTGGAGGCCCGGAGGATTTATTTCCCCCGGACAACCTTTGCAGGCGGAGTTGGCCGATTTCCCCGGAACCCGGTGACAACTTATGATTGTTGGCGGACCCGGTCAGCAAAACCCCGTCAACACAAGGGAATAATGAGGATCCTCCCTTCCTACTAGGCCTGAATATCCACGGTAAAAATATACACAATTGCCTAGTAGACTACGGAGCTTCAGGTAACATCATGCCCTTGTCTATTTGTCAGAAGCTCGGATTCCACCCCACCCCATCTAATGGTGCAGTGATCCAGCTGGATAAGACTGCTTTAAAAATGGTGGGGGAATTGAATAACGTCCGGATACATCTTATCCAAGACCCCAGGATAGCCAGCATCATTGACATCCAAGTGGTGGACATCCCAGAGACTTACGGGATGTTGTTAAGTCAGAATTGGTCTAAGCCCTTGAATGGATACTTTTCGACCGACTTCACCCATTTATGGCTTCTGTGGGAGGGAGAATCTAATAAGATCCGGGTCGAAAGCGAGCCCCAGATGAAACAGGCCCTTACCGAAGTTGGGAGGGTCAATGAGGTCTTTTTCTCTGAGACTTCTCTGGGGGTGTACCGACCCTTTGAAATCTTAACCTTTGATTTCATCCCCGGAGAGGACCCCGCAGTGCTGCAGAGAGCCCAAGACCTAGACGAAAAGGTGAGAGTTGAGGTTGACTCTCAAGGTACCACATCAACCCTCGCCACACTCCTGTCTGGCACTTGGTGCCGAGTACACTACCAAAAATATTCACAACTCGAGTGTGGGCCATGTCTCTCAATCGCTCACCGGCACCTTGATACCTTCCGGAATAAACATATAACTGATTCCCCAGGACCTAGTAATCCTACGGGATGCACTCCTTTGATGCCATCTCCCTGGGAACCCTGAGTCCAAACACCTCCGGAAAAAAATTCTACTTTCACGCCGATAGTCCTGGAAGGAATCCTTAAGTCTCCCAACAATAATTCAAAAAAGACTACTCTGCCTCAACCCCAGATTACAAACAATGACTTATGGATCCTTAAGTTTGATGGGTCCTGATCCAAATAAGGCTGTGGGGCTGGGGTAGAACTAATCAACCCACGAGGGAAGTCCTTCCTCGCGTCCTACAGACTGCAGTTTAACTGTACAAACAATGTCATAGAATACAAGGCTTTGGTCCTTGGACTCTTATTTGCGTTAAGGAAAGGTATCACCCACCTTCGGGCTCTGGGTGATTTAGAGTTGATTGTTAAACAAGTCCGGAGTCAATACACATGTCACGACAAAAGGCTGGCCGCATACCACAACCAGGCTTGGAGCCTTATCGAAGATTTTGATGCCTTTGGCATTGACCTCATTCCCCGGCGACAAAACTATGTCCCGGATGCCCTCGCCGTTTCTGCTAGCACACTTGAGCCAATGGCCGGCTCGTGACTCTAAAGATTTTCGGTTGAGATGGTCCCCACCCCGTCCATTCCAGATAACGTCACCCACTTTCAGGTTTTTGAGGACGATCAACATATCCTGGCCTTCATGGCAAATGTTGGTGTATTTGAAGACCAAATAGTGGAGGAATGAGACCGTGACGATATTGGGCAAGGTGATGAAGATAATGGGATCATGGAATTGCCTACTAACACCATCCCAAAGGGGATGGTTGCGTTGGAACGAATCTTCGACTTGGACCCTCGGGCCTGTGAGAAGGTGTCATCCTCCTCTGAGGGAGGAAAGTTTGAAAAGGTTAACATCGGCCAGCCCGGTGAAGAAAAGATTATTCACATTGGTACCTCCTGTTCCCCTGAGGAAAATGAGAAGATTCTCGCGGTTCTCTGAGAATATTTCAACGTAATCGCCTGGGGTTATGAAGACTTGAAAACATACGATACATCCATCATGGCCCATACTATTCCCCTGAAACCTGATGCTAAGCCCTTCCGGCAGAAGCAAAGACCGGTTAACCCCTTGATAGAGCCCCTAATTCGTCAGGAGGTAGAAAAAATGCTGTCAGCCCAGATAATATTCCCAATCCGACATACTACGTGGGTTGCCAACTTGGTCCCTGTAAGGAAAAAGAACGGCGAGATCCGCCTTTGTGTGGATTTCCAAAACTTAAACAAGGCATCTAAGAAAGACAATCACCCTCTCCCTTCGTTGGATGAGGTGTTGCAAATAGTAAATGGATCTTAGATGATGTCCTTCTTGGATGGATATTTGGGGTACAACTAGGTCATGGTCAAGTATGAAGATAGCGAGAAAACAATGTTTACCACCAAGTGGGGAACGTTTGCGTACAGGAGAATGCCCTTTGGTTTGATCAATGCGGGGGTTACATTTCAGAAGGCCATGGACATTGCGTTCGAGGGCCTTGTGAATCGATGCATAATCATCTACATGGATGATTTGACCATTTTTTCCCGAGACAGGCGTGATCACCCCGCCCATCTCGCTCAGATCTGTGAAAGATGTCGCCGGTATGGAATATCCCTCAACCCCAAGAAGTACATATTCAGGGTCACCGAGGGGAAGTTGCTCGGGCATATTGTCTCTGAGAAAGGTATATCCATAGATCCTGACAGAGTCGAAGTGCTGCTGAACTTACAAATGCCTAACAACAAGAAAGAAATGCGATCCTTCATTGGAAAGATCAACTTCGTCCAGCAGTTCATCACGGGATTCGCAGAAATAGTCAAACCGCTCAACGAGATGATGAAGAAGGATACCAAGATTGAGTGGAGTCCTGAAGCAAAGCGGGAATTCACCCAGATCAAACAAACAATAACAGAAGCACCTATCCTGGCTAGTCCGGACTATTCCCTTTCGTTTTACATTTACTCGTTTGCTTCGCCGCATTTTGCCGCGGCAGTGTTGACCCAAAAGGTTGAAGGGGAAGAACGAATAATAGCTTTCATGAGCTCCCCCTTCAAGAACGCTGAAGTCCGGTATTCATCACTGGAAAAGCAAGCCTTTTCTCTAGTTCACGCCGTGAAGAAATTCTGGCATTATATTCTCCGTAGCAAGGTATATGCTATCATTCCGGACCAGGCTGTCAATTCTCTGCTGATGCAGAGTGAATTGGGTGAGAGACGGGGGAAATGGATGGCCATCCTCCAGGAATATGACTTGGAAATGCAGCCCATGAAGATAGTCTGGGGCCAGGGACTAAGTCAAGCAATGGCAGAAGAGACTCCGCATAAAATGTCAAACTTACACAGTGGAGTCCATTACCCAAGACCCGTGGTACACCGATTTGGTGTACCTACTACTAAATAAAAAATGTCTGGAGGGATTACCTCCCCACAAATGTCGCGCCTTGCGAATGAAAAGCGTACACTTCATGATTAAAAACTTTGTGCTTTATCGTAGAAACTATGAGGGAGTGTACCTCCGGTGCATCGACATAAACCAGGCTGTAAGAGTGATTGATGAATTCCATGGATAGTTTAGAACCGGGCATGGCTCAGCCGACGCCACTGCCCATTAGATCCTTCAGGCCAGATATTATTGGCCCTGTATATTCAAGGACGTTTACGCTCATGTTAGGAGATGCCATACGTGTCAAACCGTAGCGCATCGTGAACGTAACCCAGCTATGCCTTTACAACCAGTCTACGAGGCTAGACCATTTTCCCAATGGGCATTCAACTTCATTGGGAAAATCAACGCCAACTCGTCTGCCAACCACCGATACATCTTTACTGCTACTGATTACTGCACTCGGTGGTCTGACGCTATACCTTGCAAAATAAACACGGCAGACGTAGTTATCAAGTTCCTAGAAGAAAACATCGTCACAAGGTTTGGAATTCCCTTTGCTTTGGTATGTGACAATGGTCCGGCGTTTTCTTTGGCGCAGTTACTCGAGTGGACCTACAATTGAAGGATCACTCTGAAGTTCTCCAACAACTATTATCCCCAGGGAAATGGCGTTGCTGAATCAACAAATAAAAATCTACTTGAAGTGATCAAACATTTGTTAGAACAGAATCCCCGGGATTGACATCAAAAGTTGAAATTCGCCCTCTGGGCGGATCACATTCATGTCAAAGCTGCCCTGGGAACATCTGCATTCCATCTGGTTTATGGTCAGAACACTGTGTTCCCGGTCAATTTACAGATCCCATTTTTATAGTTTATGCAGGAATTTAGCAACAGGGACAACATTGTGGAGGTTCGGCTCTTAAATCTGGTGCGGATGGAAGGACGGCAAGACGCAGCCCTTGAACATTTCGCGCGTCATCAAGCAGTGGAAAAACGATGGTTTGATAGAAGATCCCAATACAAGGCTTTTCAAATTTTGCTTCTGGTCCTCTTATGGGACAAGGCCCGGGAAAAGAAAGGAAAGCATACCAAGTTCCAGCAGCTCTGGCTCGGACCATACCTGATCTCAGATTTCTGCGGGACAAATACTTATCGCCTTAACACTCTGACTGGGGAACCTGTCGCATTGCCCGTTAATGGGCAGTTTCTCAAGAACTACTTCGAGTAGGATAAGTTTGTCCAAAGTTGTATTATATGTAAAGCCTCTCACTTGTAAATATCTCCTTCCGGGTGTCTCGTTGCGAGGTACCCTACGTTGTAAATAGCCTTGTCGACTGTCCTCCGGGACAGTCCTCTCTTGTCGTTTTGTTTTTGTTTTCAATTTTCTTTCGGTCCTAGCGTTTTGTTCTGCTTGTGCAGAAATTGGAATGCTTCGCATAACTCTGGTTCCCGGTACAATGTCTGCGGCATGGTAGACTCTAGAATCTGTCTTTAGCACGGTGGAGTCGGCCCGGTCTTCGGGGTCATTTTACGGGTTATGGCACATTTTGAGCAATCTCCATTGGGTGTTGTCTCTGGGAGTCTGGCAATCAATGAACACAAGAAATATAATGAACAAGTAATCAGACACACCGGGGGTAGATCGGCTGTACTAATTGGTTGATCCACGTCTAAAACTCTAAAGAAATTCTTCCCGGGTCCGGAGTTTTATCCTCTCTTCACACATCTAAATATAGGTGGACATGTGAAAGATGTACCGCCATTAAAATTAGCTAAGCTTAAGTTTATTGGTGAAAGAAGTACCGCCTTCCCCACCCAGAAACAAACAAAATAACAAAAGAAGAAAAGTGGGATAAAACTCTGGTCTCCAGGGGGAAGTGAGCGAATTGATGACTGGTTCGATGTAATTAGTGCCTCTTCTCTATTCCCCCCAATGGTCATCGGCTTGATTTCTTTCCAAAGCACACATGACACCACTAATGAAGGACTACAGACTGGCTCCTATGTGGATGGATTCTCCCAGATATGTTGCTCTTTGCCTGTCAGACGCTTCGGGAGGCAGCTTGTTCTAGTTTTGCTAACCAGAGATTCTATAGTTCTCAAATGCGCTAAGGCATTTGTCCCAGATAGTCGCCATTTGTTATGCCCTGCATCCCCATCCCTACATTTTGTGTGCAAAATGTTAAGTCCCCCCCCTTTTTTGCTTTTGTTTGCGGCTTTGCCTTGTCTTTCTTTCCCTTTTTGTTTTCTTTCTCCGGGGTTTTCTTCCCCGGCGTGGTGTTTTTTTTGTTTGTTTGGTTTTCACCTCCGGGACTCCGGTCCCGGAGGTTGTCCTTCGTTGGGAACCAGATTTTGAACTCCGGGATTCTTCGCCGTGATGTTCTTAAGGATATCATCGCGAGGAATCCCTGGGCCCGGAGTCCGGAGGTTTTGCTTGTCCGGAGATTTTCGGAAGGGGGAGGATTACCTTTTTATCGCAGGTATAAATACAAATTATCTGTCACTTTCGCATTTACCGCGATTAAAACCTTCAAGCACTTAGAGAGCGATTTTAGAGCGATTAACAGAGCATTTGCAGAGAGTTAGTAATAATCAACGCTTAATATTTTTAGTCGTTCTAGGCAATTATGAGTGCTTTGTGGTGGTGATTCTGACCGTTTGACAACTCGAGTTGTTGCAGAGCTCCTGTGGTAAATCCTTCTCTTTCCTCTGCCTTCTGCGTTCTCAGGTTGGTGTTTCTGTTTTCCACTCTGTTTTTCTTCCTTTTCGTTTGGTTTTGCTTTGTCTTGTTCGTGTTGTCGTTTCTTTGTTTGGTCTATTTTCTGTTTCTAGTTCTGCCGCCCGTTGGTGGGTTGGCTCTGCCAGAGGGTTGTCCGCCCTCTGTGCAGAAGTGGTTCGTTTGTAAAATAGTATAAATAGTTGTATATATGTGTTTCTGCCTTGTCTGGTTTTCCCGTGAGCGTCGTCCCGCATTGTATATTCATGTATATATGTGTATAAATGTATATAACCTCTGTATATCTCCTCATTTATGTGTATATATCCCTCAACTCCATGTATATCCTTCCAGGTGGCTTGACAAGCTGGTCAAGTTGCCTCTGTTTCTAGTTTTTTGCCTCCGAACTCGCTTCGGGACAGAAAACCACCTGTTTGAAACTCGGCTCTCGGTCGGTTTCAAATGGGTGGTTTTCTCTCTCCTCCATGAGGTCTGTCAGAACCTCATTTATGTCCCATGCGGACAATCAATTCCAGCCAAGTGGCTTCACTTTTCGCGCATTCAGACAGTTGGCTCCGTCGTCATCACCATAACTCGCATTTAATACCTACGCATGTGGCGCCCACGTGGGCTCGATGACTTGGCTCTTTACATGTCCTCACCAACGGTCATTTCTCTGGGCTTTGGGTCTCCTACCATCATCCATCCCGCGTCTTTACCAAATGTGATAAAACCCCCGGACCTGGATGTCTAATAAGATCTTAAGTTTGCGATGTGTTTTGGCTTTTCGGTTACCTTTACATGATACTAACTTTTCAGGAAAGTAGACATTATGGTGGTAGGATCTCTGGACCCTGGAATAATTATTTTATACATATTCTGACGGTCTCTTTGCCTTGCAGGTTCTCGGAGTTCATCTTCCAAACATGTCTGAGGCATTTGCATCGTCTCCTCCCGGAAGTCCAGAGCTGCCTTCCGCAACAGAGACCAGGGCAGCGGTAAAATCTAAGATGGAAAAGGCCCTAGAGAAGCTGCCGCTCACCATGAAATTTGTACAGGACAACGTCATCGTGGGCTCAAAGATTGAGTCTAAGGTTAAGCTGATAACCGACACCAATGTCAGAACATGGGCAGAGATGCAGGCCTTGGTGAAAGTAATGCACATCCAGCGACAGGCCGGAGATCAATTAGCAATCAACGTCGGGAACTTCAGAATCCTCCGGGTAGCTTGCTTCCCGTGCTCCGTGCAGTCTCTGGAGCTTATCTTAAGACTGGCGGCCAACTACAACTCCTCTTTCCGGGCCGTTATGCTCGCGGCCGCTGAGCCCACAGGATACCCCACTCCACTGGTGTCTCTCGACCCAGTCGCATTCTGCGCAAGCCTGGGGATCCCACGATTTGATAGGGCCACGGTGGTTACAAAGACCGATGTCCTGACCCAGTTTACGCAACTGGAGGACGTTGCCTGGGTATATATGAATACCCACTGGCTCAAGGCCCCAAAGAGGGACCCAAAGAGAATGAAGATAGAGATTCCCCGCTATGAGTTCAAGGAGAGCATTCAAATGGGGATAATAGCATTAGCCCGGGTCTTTGGATAGCCCTCCGCCCAAGAGTTTTACAAATGGATGTACTATTTCCTCCTCGACATCTCCACCAAGGGAGAATTCTTTGACTGAGCCACGATAATTTCCAACCATGTCGACTCCTAGTTCCAGCAGTTGAACTGGAAGAAGTTCTACATGTCTTCTTATGTTTTCTGGGCCCTGGCGCAGCAGAGGCCCCATTCCCATGGCCTACTCACTGATGGCGTGCTCGGGATTGGCCTAGGACAAAAGGCACCGTGGGACCATTTCCCACAGATTCAATGGGAGGCCAGCTTCCCCAGTTTCTGCCAGGTAAATGACGCGTTCGTTTACTACCATCTGCTCACGCCCACCCGGGATGCCGGATACCGCCTGTCTACTAAGGCGATGAAGTTAGTCCGTAGTTATGGACACTATTACATTCAATTCCAATAGCAAACGTACATTAGGGTCACCGGCTTCTCCGGGAAACCCTACTTGTTGCCCAAACATTGTGGGGACAAGATCGTGCTGTTGGAGTATTGCAGGCAGATGATAGAGGTGCATGCCTTCTTTGCCCTCAAGAAGATACCCAACATCCCATTCCCGATCACATGCGGGGATTACACCTGCAGTCTAGCCACCGCAAAGGAGGCAGACAATGAACTAAAACTTTACAACCTGCAGGAGTTTTATCTGGCGCGGAAAAACTTTGATCCGCATGGCAGGATTGCAATGGCACTGCGCCGGGCTTCAAAGCCCCATCGTATACACATGGAGGACTTCTGGGCAGATTGCCAAGATGACGTGGAGGTGCGGAGCAGGCGCTATGTAAGAATGACAACCGGAATGATGCAGAAACTGAAGCTCCAGAAATTCCCAGCGGACTTCTCAGACGCCGCTCCCACTGAAGATCCCCAGTATAAGGAAAAGGGGATCGATAAAAAGGCTCTTTCACCAGTAAACTGGGATGCCCAGGAAGGGCCCACTATTGAAGATTTCACTCGAGAGGTGGTCGAGAGAAGCCACGCCTATTTTAAGGTGTGCCCCGGGAGTAGCTGCCGAGTAGCCCAGCCGGCGCCAAAGCTAACTCCACCACCGGTACCAAGATTAACCCCAGGGGCCGGGACTTCTTCGCAGGGAGCAGAGAAGGGAAAAAAATAGACACGACCCCTTCTGCGCAAGAAGTCCCCATCAAAGAACAAATAAAATAATCGGTGGCAGCCTCCCAGCAAATGAGGGAGCAATTAATAACAAGGCTGGCCACTCCACCACTCATGGCCAGACCGCTTTGTCCTCCCTCCTCCCAATCATTGGTTGCCTTAATGGTTAAGGCAACAGGGGTGGATCCCTTGGAGGCGGCGGCAATAAGAGATGCGGGGCCGCCTCTGGTTACCCGGCGAAAGAAGAAGCTCATCAAAAAGACCAAGGCAGAGCCGGAGCCAGAGGCATCTCAACCCCAGGAAGTGGAGATCCTTTCCTCCAGATCCTCAGAGCCGGAGAAAGAAATAGAGCCAGCAGAGGTCCCAGCCAGTCCCCCTCCACAGGAAGAATTTGATGTGTTTGCAACCGATGAGTTTGGGAATTTGCAAGGGGACAATACACAAGCAGAGACAGAAGTCCCGAGGGCAGAACAAGAAGCTGCAGAGCAAGAAGATATTGAACAAGAGCCTGCACAGGGACAAGAGCAGCAGGTGGAAGAAAAAGAGCCAGAGTCAGAGATTGCCTCCGGGGCTCAAGCGATGCAAGGTCCGGGAGTGGACCAACAAAAACCAGGTGAACAAATGGCATCCGCTGGGGGAACCAGACCTTCGGGAGTAACCGTAACCCCAGCCGCCAAGTTCCCAAGGCCACTCCCGGGATGAACCTTTGGGAAGGTGATCACAGCGGCCCAAACTCTAAATCTCAGCCCGACACCTCCCCTACTGCCGAAAGAGGTGCTGATAGAGGAAGAGGCCCCGATAGAAGAACAAAAAGAACAAGGAGAGCAGCTTGAAGAAGAAATCCCCGAGGAAGCCTACCAGAGTCCAGACCCAGTGATTGACGTACAGGACAAGGCTGAGGAGATGGAGATTGGAGAGGATGTCGCTGCAGAAGAAGTTGAGGCAGGGAGAGGAACAGATGAGGTCCACGTTGCTAAAGAGCAACAGCCACAGGACACTAGGGAAGAATCAGGAGAACACATTCTGGCAGGAAGGCCACCCCTACCACCTCAATGGCTGATAGAGAGTAGGAAAAGAAAAGCTCAGTCTACTCCTGTGATTCCTCTCTCCCTGGCCGAAATGATGGCCCAAGTTCAGGCCCCGCCAAAGGCAAAGAAAGCCGTGACAGTTCACACTCTTCAAACTGGGTCGGGCGGAGAAACAGTTGTCGTTGTGGCAACACCTCCCCCAGACGCCGATGAAGCAACCGCAGATCTCGCAGACTACAATGTTGCAGAGGTATCCCTAGGTAAAAGGGGAAAGCAAGGTGAGGTAGACTTGCTAAAGGAGGCAGCAAGGACAGTGGAGGCCCGATATGAGAAAGAGGCCCAGAGACTCAAGGCTGAAAAGGAAAAGAATGCAAACCTTATGGGGTTGGTTACTGAGCTGGCCCGAACCATCAATGTCGCTCCACTGGAGGCCTCTACCTCAGAAGATCTACCGCAGAGTGACATAGACTCCCTGCGAGTGATGAAGAAGAAAGCCCAGGCAGTGGACAAGTGGGTCGCCCTGCAGATAGGAAACACCCGACGTTTCCTGGTGTCCACCCTCCCAGATCTATTCACGGCTTGACAGGTTATTCATCAGGCAGAAATGCTTATTGAGCAGTGGGAGGGTGACGCTGAGAATTACCAAGCATGGAAGGTGGAGCTCGAAGAGCTCCTTACCTTGGGAGAGGATATGATTTCTGAATCTGGAATTCTAGGTGATGAATCATTTGATTTTGTGAGAACCCAGCACTCCAGACTTGACCTCACATTGGAGGTAACCAAGCAACTAGTAGGGTCCTTACAAGAAAAGGTAAATGATGTAAAATATTCTTCCAATTTATACAAGTCTTTTGTAATAAAGACTTCCGGGGCTGATCCCCTTAGCACAGATACATGTACCCCCGAAGATTCAGTTTTGGGGAGTTTTGATGAAATAATGAAATTCCAGTATCAATCGCTGGAGGGGATAGATGGGGCCCAGATGGTGAAATTAACCAGCATGATACTCAAAGGTCATGACGTGGCGAGAATGGCAGATGAATTTAAAGAAAATGTTCCAGACCTGGGGGAGCAAGTTGAAGTGGCCAAGCACAAAAGGGCCAGCCTGAAAGATATAGATGAAGATGGCATTTCCTGCCTCCTCCAGGCTTTCAACGACAATAAGCAACCTTGAGCTTTTTTCGGGTGCCGGGGAGAATTCAAGTGTTGGGCATTCTTTATTCTTTGGGGATGTAAGTTCCCGGATCCCAGAGTCCCGGATCCAAAATTTTGTATTCTTTCAAGTGATCTGTGTCCCGGTCCCCGAGGCCAACCAGTCACTTTTAGAGGCGGTTAATAAAGACTGTCAGAAGATAGTTGGCCACATCAAGGGACGTCGGCTCGATAGTTGGTTTTCTAACAAGGTGGTCTTCTTGAGGTGCCGCTCAAAGGTACACCTGGAACATTGGAGACAGGGCACCGCATTTCCCATTTATGAGGCATGTAGCCTCGGTCCTCGAGGGACCCACTTTCTTCTTTCTCCTTTCTGGCTCTCTTCTCGAGACCGATTCTTCCGATGCACATTCTTGTCTTATTCTTCTAACATGGCAGACCTATTCCGTCTCCAGGTCTTTTGTAGGGTGGCGCAGGTAGTACCGGCCCCCAGATATTGTATTTTATTGAAACATGATGCAAGTAGGGTTAGGGTTAGAAGAGAGTTGTATAAATAGGCAGACCGGCCCATTTCCAAGGGTCGGCAAAATTGATGATTTTGTTGTCCATAGCAATAACAAGTGATTCCTCATTTTAGTTGCAGAGCTCAATGCTCCATTGTTCTGGTTTTTATATAGTCAAATGCTCCCCTGGAGCCACCATTGTATCACGCACCAGTGCTTGCTGGAAGGAACATTAATAAAGAAGGAAGTATCCTTGGCAATGATTTTGTTGGCATTCTTGCTTCTGAGTTAATGGTATTTCATGTTTTAATGTTCTTTATGTCTTCTACTCTGATATGTTAAAGTAGATTAACGACCTCTTTACTCCCGCTACTGATAAAATGCTAGCTGATGGTTATATATTTCTTCGGTATTTAGTGTAGTCTATCGGAGTATTATTGATGTTATGGACATTTTAGCATGGCTATAGTTAGATGAAATGTTTCTAACCCTGCAGGATCTTTTTCACTTTATTTGCTAAGTGTAGAATGCTAGGGGAAACCTTACTTTATTGAATCTCCGGAGAAGATGAGTTGAAGAAACCAGCTATCCCCCTCGAAAACAGTCACTTCTCCCCAACCGAGCCCCGCACCGTCGTGACCCGACACCCAGGTGCTTGAAGGCCCGGTGAATATAATTCTCCTGGACAGCCTTTGCAGGCGTAGTTGGCCGGTATCCCCGGAACCTGGTGACAACTTATGACTGTTGGCAGACCCGGTCAACAAAACCCCGCCAACAGGTTGGTCTATGAATTGGCTAGAAATCTAAATAAAAGAATGTCAGAACCTACATTAGGGTAGGATAATGTGATGGTGAACTGATAAAATTTCCCAGGTATTCTTTGGATTGCTTTGTGTTGGTTGAATTGAGTAAAAAATTGCCTTATGTAAGCAAGAAATTCCCAGTAAAACTAAGCGCAGGAATTTCCTTTCCTATTGAATTTTAACACTGTATATGTCAATCAATGTCAAATGCCTTGAATATGGAGGTAGATCTAAATATATTTAAGATGTAGTGCTGTGAAGCCAGACCCCATTTTGATAGAAAGGGTTTCACTTGGTACCATTTGAATATTGGTGAATAATTCTCACATATACCTCATTTGGAGGACTACGGGGAAGATTGCTTGGATGAATGAGAAGTCAAAAGAAGGCTTTTGTGCAGATTCTCCTTGCAGCAAAGTGTTACTTTAAATTTAAAGATGAATATCACTGGTGTGACAGATGATGGAGGATACGTAGAAGACCCTCTATATGAACAAGTAGAACAACAAGAAATCCCAGAGATAAACTGGTCCAAGATTGAAAAAGACCAAATTGAAATCAGGACATTACTAGTGATCCAAAGAATAGAAAAGTGGCTTAGGGGGCATAGATTACAAAAACTTCAAATCAGTGAACAATGAGAAATTGAACCGACCAAACAAATCTCCATCTCCTGTTACTGCTAATAAGCTTATTGGAACTTGTGATGCAGGTGCTGACAAACCAAAGGCTCAAAAAACCTGCAACTAGTAAGAAATCTAAGAAAGCTATTGCAGCTAGCTCCCCTGGCCAATCTAGCAGGTCAAGGACCAAAAGAAAGGAAAGAAAGGAGCCTATGGAAAATATAGTGTCGGACTTGAAAAATATGGTGAACCTAAATAAAGAAGTAGATACTCAAGAACTTGATGTTCCTGATGACATGGGACAACAACAGGAAAATACCAATTTGGATTCTATGAGTTTGATGATGGATCTAAGCTCATCTATGAACCAACCTACTTATGGTAAGGAAACTTGAGTATCTTCTTCTTAGTGGTTAGAAGCTTCAATTAATAAGAAGAGGAATATAGTCCCAGTTTCCCCACCACTTGAGGACATGGTCAACAAATGTTTAGTCAAAACTTCAAAGTCCAAAAACTAGAAAATTACTTCTAGGGTAGATGTGGATCCAAGTACAGGGAAATATATTGCCGAAGTAGCTAAACCATTGACTGAACATGAAGTTCAAGATCCCACAACTAAGGACTTTGTAGTGGAAAAGGTAGATCTAGGAGCCGCATCCAAAGCTGCGAATAATCATCACTTTGAGATCTCCGCCAAGAAGATGCTAAATAGATCCAGGAAAGATGGAAAGGATAAGCATGAACTAAAATATACAATAAATTTAATGAAAAAATATATTGATGCAATTCCTAGTCCAACTCCACAACCCGTTTCCCAACTGTCTATGTTCCTCAATCCAAAATCACCAACTAACCAAAAGATGCTGGACCAAATCCACAAAAGTAAGTTGTTGCTTGAAGTATTCTATAATTGGTTAGATGGAGTGGTTCAGGAAGGAATTCAATATATTTCTGATTTGGAAAAGATGTATGATGACACCAAGACCACTTTCAAAGAATTGGAACCACAAAATACTTCATGGGAAAGGGAAGAAGCTAAATGGGTGACAGTTGTTTCCTAGATAAAATATGTTAAAAAACATGGTATAATGAATTTTTTATCTGAGAAAGTTGTAGATGGTTTGTATGATAATGTATTGTATGTCTATAGAAGAAACATTGACTGGAGGAACTCTGTGATCAAACATGGTCGTGAGGAACTCAAGAATTTAGTAAAGGTACTGACATAGCTCTCTCTCTCTCTCTCATTGTATAAGGACCTTAATTGCACAAATGTGAAGTTCTTGGAGGATGATGACAAAATCAAGATAGATATAAATTTGGTGATCCAATCCTTTAGGGAACAGAGTGACTTTGTCAAGGAAGCTAAAGAATTGACAAAGAGTGTATTTCTAAGGTTGCAAGAATCGAGTCCTTGTTGGCATTATGCATCAACCAACTCCTGGTGTATGCGAAAAAGGTGGAAAATATCCAAAAAGAGAAGGATGTATGTAAGTAGAGAATCACACAAATATATATTCCAAACTTTTCGATAATGCAAGAGTTTGTTACTACCTATAGAGAATGGAAATTTCCACATGTCCCAATCATCGATCCAAGCCAATCTAATGACTCAGGGGCGCCAACTCATACATGATCATATTGTTGAGTTTCCTTATTTTTCTGTTCAGTTTAAGGAGTTACGAGTTTTTAAATTTATCCTTTGAAACAATTTTAAAACTATGTTTTACCTAGGGTTAGAGTTAAGGTAACTCCGAGTTTTAAGTTAGTTTCAAAAACTCTAGCTATATATATGATGAAGAAAGAAATTTGAAGGGTTTGAAGAAATGGTATTGGCTAGTTAGAAAAATCATATGTTATGTTTTTAATGTTATTTGAGAGATACTTTGATATTTTAATGAAAGTAAAGTGATGGTTGCTGCAGATTCAAAACTGTGTGTTTGAATTAGTGAAGATAAAGTTTCTGTGTGAATTTTATTTCCATGCGGTATTCATTTCTCTTTGGGAATTATTGTACATATTTCTTGGTGCAAATTAATGTGGTTTAAAAAATCCAATCCGTTATGATGTTTATATTAAATGGAATCTGTGCATTCTATTGCATGGGATAAAATATTAGAAAGAGATTTTGCATTCATAACATGTTGATGTATGAATTTTAAAAAAGCCTTCAGTACTTTCTGGTGAAAAGTATGTATGGATATTAGAGTAGTTTTCATTCATTGAATATCTTAAAAGGGAGTTGTACCTTATAATTCAGAGAGGTTTCTTAACGTGATCTACTCAAGTGTTGATTACAAATTTATTCTCAAAAAGTAAAAAGGTGTAGAGTCAAGGTTATATTATTTTCAAAAGAGGACAAATCTGTTAACCAACACTTTAAAAATGAGACAAGATTGGAATTGTGTTTCTATTTATGGTGTATGCTCTGGGAAGCCCACCATTCTATTCGTAATTGCCATAAGCAATTCCAATAGATTATTTTATTACGCCGTAGGTGTTTCCATCTGAGAGAGCCTAGACTAATGTTTATAAGCTAACGATGGAAAATCATGGAGACAGAATGACTACCATTGAAGTCATCTGAAGCGTTCATCAATTTTCACCACCTGTCCGTCCTTTTTACTCTTTGTCATTGTTGGGAGCCATTCATTTCTTCTGGGACACTTTACATGAATGAAACCCTATCTCTGTCTCTCACAAAGCTGGAGTTCCTCAAAGTTGTCATCGTGATCCAACACAAGTGATCGACCTCTTCGATAAGGTAGAGGCAGCGTTCAGCACCGTCCACATAGTCATGAACAACGCCGACGTAGTGGACATCCAATACTCATCCATGGTGGAGATCTTAGAACAAGATTGGGAAAAAAACTTTGATATTAACTGCAAAGGTCTCTTCTCTATTCAAAGGAGGTAGCCAAGTGACTCACGCACGACGGGGGAGGATGGATAACTACTTTGCTTGTGGGGGTCTAATATAATCTCCTTGAAATTACAAGCTTGAAACAAACATTTCAGTAGTATGTTCACAATCTCCACAAAAAATATAGCCCAATCATACCCCTTAGATTGGGATTTCATCCTCTAATAATAATAGCCAACCACGAGCTCGCTTATGAAGTCCTTATAGATAAGGGTTCCTTCTTTTCCAACAAGCCTGTTGTAAAAGGGAACTTTAAGATTTTCACACTCAACCAGACGAGCACCAATCCAGCCGCTTACATTGAGACAAAATTTGGTGAGTGAGGCTCTAAGCGCCTCTTCCCTCAAGTCCTTCCTTAGGGGCAGAGAATGGGGAATCAAGGTTTTGATGGACATATTAAAGAAAGGAGGCAGAGTAGCGTACAGGGTTTGTGAAATTGTTTGACCATTTGAGGCATGCAAGAGTCAGCAATGTGGCAATAAGGCCATTGACTAACAAATGACCATAGTAGACGTATAGTAGTTGGGGCCTCATATATCCTGCCACATTAATAGAATATGGTTTTTGAAGGAGATGTAGTGGAATATCAAATATATTCATAGAACTAATTGAGAAGGATAGTTGATAGCTATAGTTTTTTCTTATCAAAAGTGTTCGTAGTGTAGCCCTGCTCAAACCCTCTAAAAACACCTAGAAAGCAAGTAAAGAATTCAATTACTGTAACAATGGATGACACGACTTGATTCAAGCATCTCGCTGTAAATAAATGTCTAATGAAAATATCCCAAAGAATATTATTCCATTTGTTGATAATCAAAAGGATGTAAAAAACCCTAAAGATGCTTAGACAACTTAATTCATCACCATTTTTTATTAGAAAAGGCTTGTTTTAAAGGGCTTACTATTTCATGCAGGTGAAGTGTGGTTCTGCGGGCTGGAGGCGCGATCGTCTACACCATCCTTACTCAAAATCTTTGGCCTTTAAGGGGTTTTTAATCCCTAATTTAGTTGCAGAAACCTTAGGAGGGAAAGTTCTTACAATATGGAAATCTTTGAACAAAGAATAAATAAATTGCTTCCCTTACAACTGTAGATTTAGTTTTCATTTTCTATTTATTATTTTTTTTTTTTTTCCCATTTTATGACTTTTGTTTGGCATAGGGGTTGGTACCCAAAGGAGGTTTGGTGCAGCTAAGAGTAATTTCAACAAACATTTTTAGTCAAACTAAAAGTTTGGGCTTTATAAGCTTTAAAACCCTAGTCACATACGTCTCTAATGACAATATGTTTGGGGCCCTTAAAAGGGATTAACTTTTTCAATGCCAACTTCCATAGCCCAAGATTCCATCATTTCAGCACTGTCATTCTAAGAGGACATACAAGATCCCATGGTTTGGCAATACCTCCGCTTCTCCACCTTCTTATAAATTCACAAACACCCACTTTAAAAATTTGAAGTTATGCACCACATAACTATTCAGGAACTTGAGAGCTAAAGGCAGTTCTAATCCGATAAATACCCACCTGGTAAATGCACGTTTTTGGGTGATAAACCCACATCTATCTATGGTTTCAAGGAAACATTGAAATCTTAGACAAAAAAGAAAATATTAACATAAAATAAAATAAAAATGAATAAATAAACCTCAAAGAGGTGTGTATGAGGAAGATTTCGCACATTCCCTATGAAATGTAAAAACTATCACAAGTACAAACAGGTGAATAGTAAGAATGAGATAAAGTACAACCATCCCTCTTCCTTAACCAATTAGAAAGTCCTCCTGGAAATTCCCCTTGGTAAGAGATCCGAACACAGTAAAATAGAAAATGCAAAGAAATGATTGCAGAGTACAATATGCACTACAAGATGAATAATATACAATGCCATCATGGCCTGTAAATATGGCCAAGGAATACCCTAAACAACGAAGGCTATAAGTCATTAAAAATAGAATAAGGCACCATCACCAAGTTGTATACAAAACAAATCTGCTCACCCCTCTTGTTTCATTCAACCCGTGAGAAACTTGCAACCTAGATTCAACAGATTGAACAAACTAAAGATATCATCATTATGGAAAGAAATTTAAAAAACATCACATTATGTTAATATACATTCTCTCCTCGTGCTGCCACGCGTGACCAGACCCTATTGCATCGTCATGCCCAAGTCCAAGCAGGAGGAAATATAGGGCTTTTTGGGTGTGCGGACTTGAAGGATATTTCAATATGAATTGGGGTTTATGTTCTTTGTCTCCAATTTCAAAATGGACCTCAAGAACTATCCAAAACAACCTATTTCCACATCAGATTTGGTGCCCATGTATGTCACACGTGGAACATTGAAATTAAGGAGGAGCATCCATGTATTTGAAGCTCCAATGTGCCAGCCAATTACCACATATGCAACATGCTTCTAGCCAAGTGAGGACAGAAGACTCCCCTCTCCACTCTCATTCATAAAAAATATATAAATAAGTAAAATGATTTTAAGTTTAAATTTAAACTTAAAATAGAATAAATAAAATTAGACTTAAAATAGACATCTAAATGTTAATAAAAATAATAATTTAACATAAAAAATAATAATAATATATACTAGTAACTTTGCTATATAATAAGCGTACTAAATTAATAAATGATTAAATAAAAAAAGTATTAATTTGTAATTTAGTAGAATTTAAAATAATACCAACAAAACAAGGCGTGATTGAACTAAGTAAGCATGTCAATAATTATGTCTTGAATTTAATAAGCTATAAGCTTGATATTTATTATTATACATTTTTAAAAGTTTAATTTATTATTATACTATTTTAGAAGTGATATTTATTATTGTACAATAGATCCTATAATCAAAATAATTAATTATAGTTATATAATGTAAATTATTAGATTTTTTGAAAATAATATTAAAATTATATACATTAATATATATTACTCTTTACAGACCTAACAACAATGCATATAGTTTAGTTGTTCCGTACTATAACTAACTATGTTAATTCTATAGTTGTCAAGGGACGGTTGGTTTTGAAAATAGAGAATGAGAGAGGGAGAGATATAAATATAAAGATAAAGATATAAGTAGAAAGTAATAGGGAGAGGTAGAAAGGGGGATATATATAGGCATAAAGAGTGATAAAGAGATGACAAGATAGAGATACATATAGAGGGAGGGACAGAAGAAGAAATAAGAGATGTAAAGATTAAAAAGTATAGGAAGGGGGTGATGGAGAGAGATGTTTGGACAGAGATATAGATGAATATAAAGTGGGAGGATGGGGAAGAACAGATAGAGAGTTAGAAATAGATCAAGAGGTAAAGATAGAAAGAGATCTAGGGAGATATAGAAGGAAAGATAGAATGGAAGAGTTATAAAGATATAGAGATGGTGAGATACATTTACACAAAGATAAGGAGACTTAGAGAGAATGAGGAGTGACAAACAAAGGAACAAATACTTAAATGAACTTTTCATTACTAGCATTCCCATTGCACACTAAAGTGCGATTGCTAATATATATATATATATATAACAATCCGCCATGTCAGCTTTGGTAAATATGGACTATTTTCCATGGTTTTCCCTCAACTTACAATTAATCTGCCTCAAGACGACTACATTCAGTAATCAGGATTGTAGATTGCAAGTGATTCAACTTGGTCTGGATTAGTTTTTGTTCATTAGGAATTCCATGTGCATTAATTGATGAAGAAACTATATAATCTAGCCAGAAATATTAAGGAGTCATGGGATGTCTTGGATGTCCTGCAGCACTGTACAGCGAAAAAATCTATTGCAATAGGGCAACATATCCATGCACACATCATCAAAACTGGAATTCATAATGATGTTCTTATTGGAAATCATCTCCTCAATATGTACTCGAAATGCTGCAATTTGAAAAATGCACGCCAGGTGTTTGATCTAATGTCTGAACGAAATCTGGTGTCATGGAATACCGTGATTGCAGCATATGCCAACAGCGATAATGGTATAAAAGCCATCGAAATTGTGTGGAAAATGCAGGGAGAAGGAGTTACGGTAGACACGTACACATTTACAAGTGCGGTCCATGCGTGTGCCTGCGCTTCAGCTTTAAGCGAGGGAATGCAAGTTCACAGTTTGATTGTTAAGAGTCTTGTTGAGTCCAATGTTTTCGTGGAGAGTGCCCTTGTAGACATGTATGCGAAATGCAATAGAATCGACGATGCACGCCAAGTGTTCGAGAAAATGCCCGAGCCGGATATTGTCTCGTCGAATGCAATGATTGCAGGATATGTCTCTAATGGTCAGGACGAGGAGGCATTGGTTATTTTCAGGCAGGTGCAGCGGAATGGCTTGAGTCAAAATCAGTTTACTCTTTCTAGCGCCCTGAGTGCCTGTGCCAGCCTCGCAGATATGCAAGAGGGTATCCAGGTGCATTCTGTGGCAATTAAAACTGGATTCCAGCCTCATGTCTTTGTGGGCACTGCTCTTGTTGACATGTATGCCAAATGTGGAAGCATAGATGATGCATATACTGTGTTTGACAGAATGCCAGAGCGAAATGTGGTGGCATGGAATGCGATGATCAAAGGTAAGGAGATTTCTAAGGATTCTTAAATATTTAGAGGTTAGGAATCTTGAGGTCTCTTTTTCAATTTGTTTGAGATTTTCTATTGTGAAAATTGACATTGCAAACTTCTGCAGTTTATAATTTTAAAAAACACTTTGTTCTTCTCCGTTTCTGTTTTTAAGATAAAAATGCGTAGGCATATTTTGGGGTTCACCTTGTATCCCATCTTCAGTATTACATTAATTTTACATTTAGGAGTTCCTTGTATAGGTAACTTCAATTGCATTATGAGAGATAAACCTACAATAAAATTTGTTTTATAGAAATCGAGGCAAATTCCCATTTTTATCAGACCAACACATTCATAGCTTTTAAAAGAGCCAGTTGCAAAATTTAGCCACTGAACTTCTCCCCGTCCACAGGATATGCTCAACATGGCCGAGGAAATGAGACAATCCAAATATTTGAGCGGATGCAGGGGGCATTGATGAAACCAAATGAAATCACATTTATTTGTGTCCTGTCTGCATGCAGTCATGCAGGCCTGGTGAATGAAGGCCGACTATACTTTGATTCCATGGTACGAGATTATGGCATCACGCCAAATATAAGACACTATGCTTGCATGGCTGACCTGCTTGCTCGTGGTGGACATCTTCAAGAGGCAGAAGATTTGATCAACAAAATGCCATTTGAACCTAATGCCGCCATTTGGGGAGCTATACTGGGAGCTTGTAGAATTCATGGCAATATGGAGTTAGCAGGACGTGCTGCAGAATACCTTTTTAAGCTGGAACCACACAATGCTGCAAATCATGTGCTTCTGTCAAATACTTATGCTGCAGCTGGTAGGTGGGATGATGTAGAAAAGGTCTGGAAACTGCTGAAGCAGAGTGGGATAAAGAAAGAGCAAGGGCTTAGTTGGATTGAGGCCCAAAACAAGGTGCACGTATTTGTTGTTGGAGACAGATCACACCCACTAACAGAGGAAATATATTCAATGTTAGAGAGATTGACTGAGCAGATGAGAGAATGTGGGTATATTCCCAAAACTAGCTTTGCACTGCATGATGTAGAAGAGCAACATAAGGAACACCTCCTTGGTCACCACAGTGAAAAATTGGCACTTGCTTTTGGGCTTATCATTCTACCTCATGAGGTAACCATTCGAATCAAGAAGAATCTTCGTATGTGTGGAGATTGTCACACAGCCTTCAAATTCATATCAAATATTGTCACGCGAGAAATTATTGTGAGGGACACCAACCGATTTCATCATTTCAAGAGTGGTATGTGCTCCTGTAGAGACTATTGGTGACTCAAAAATACTATTAGCGAGCTTTCCTCTGACTGATCCCCATATGGCTTCTGTAAAGGTACTGTTATAGACTCATTATCTCAATTTTCAGTTTCTTAATATCTGGCCACTCTTCTGCATCAGGCCACCTGCTTTAGATAGCTCGAATAGACTCGGGGAAACTAATGGTCTTTTTTGCAGACAAGAGTTTGCTTGCAATAATTTTTGTTGAAGGATTGGAATAATTTCAATACTTTCAAGTTCAATACTTATTTCAAACTATAAACTTATCTATCTAACGATATTTACTTTAAGAGATTTGAGGCTTTATCAATCCATGAAAATAAAAGAGACGCTTCTTGAAAAAATTTACCTGCAAAATAGTCACAGCAATTATCTTGTTAGTGATACTTCATGATTATTTTTTTTCTCTGTTTCTACTTCTGAAATGGGCATATGCTCTGCATATTTTTATGTAATTGAGTTATGTTACTGCCATGTTCAGTGTTGCTTACATCATTATGTCAAAACAAATAAAACTTTCCTTTTTTATATTATGAAACTTAGAGCGTAAGATCCCATTCAACCTTTCTTTGTTAGTAGTTTTCTCATTAGGATTACTATCTGTAAAGTGCTGATAGAAATATTGTTCTCTTCCGACTTTAACTTATTCTATTATATAGACTTGTATTGTAATCTATTATCTCATTAATATGTGGTTGTATTTAATATATGAATAATGGGTATTTTTCTCTTATTCTATTATATAGACTTGTATTATAATCTGTTATCTCATCAATATGTGGTTGCATTTAATATATGAAATTTGAATAATGGGTATTTTTCTCGTCTTCTCACACCAAAATCTTGGAGCTCAAGTAAGGTGTTCTTAGAATCTTACAAAATTAGCTCGTGCAATCTAATATCTATAGAGGTTTCTTATGTGCTAGTTGTGTCTGGTTCTGAAGTGGAAATTGGACGTTCTTGACACGATGATTTCATTATTATTACAAATGTCTGTATGCGGTGAGTCATTCTAGAGCTTTTTTGTCTTCTAGTTTCTCTTTGTCACCTATAATGCAAAGTGCTCTTAGAATCTTACAAAGTTAGCTTGTGTGATCTGATATGTATGTAAGTTTCCTATATGCCAGTCATGTTTGGTTCTGTAGTGGATACTGGATGTTCTTTATACCTGATGAGATGATTTCATTATTGTTATAAATGCTAGCGTGGGTATGCCAGTATAGAGTTTCTATACATTGTCTTCTAGTTTCTCTTTGTCAGTTGTCGGGTAATGCCTCTGCTCCTTTGTTGTCCACTGTTTATAGTTTATTCAGGGCTTGGCAATATTCCATTTTCTGTTTCTGGTTGTAGACCATATAGATATAATATGTTGTTTCCAGATTGCCAGTGATTGACTCTTGATAGCTTATTACTTTCCTTGTTTCTGATTAGCCTCTTTTCCCATGATTTTTTGGTGAATGTCTTAAAGCCATCATTTTTCAGGTTTCTGCGTTCATTTGATAGTCTGTTAATTTCAGGTAGTTGATGAATTCAGAATGAGAATTTGTTAGGTATTGGATATAATTGATTTTATCCATTACATGTAACAGAAATCACATATTTAATTCAAACTGGAAATCGAGATATTCCGTGAGGTGCTATCTGTGAACCACCGAAGGTAATACAAGTAGAGAATCAAAGATTGAGCAACGGGCAGTACAGAAGCAAGAGGGTTAAAGTTGCAGATACTCTGAAGCATCCTGAGAGAAATGCGAGAAAATTACAAATGACTCTGGTATCCTATTCAGTAAGGTATATTATATGTTCTTTGTTGTAAGCTGTTGCAGCTGTGTTTGACTGCTCTTTCTTAATGTTTTCTTAGTGTTTTCTCATTCTACATATACAACTTTCGTCGGGACTGATTTATTCTTTCTAGGATCCTGAGGTTATTAGAAGCACAATACCTTTATGAAGCTGACTATAATAATCCTGAAATTTATTCATCCACAATGGACACTTCACTCGATTGTAGGAACTTTAGTAGGATATATTTTCTAGCAGATGTACACATGTTTAGAATTACATTCTACCATCGATCAACATTCAGTTGTTCTGTCTTAACTTGCATAACTAGACAGGTGATCGCCAGTATTGCATACAATGTCATGTCCTAAGAGAGTTCCATGATCAGGGTTTGCCTTGGTCTCAGCTTGACCTTTGCAAGTATCTGTTCTTACTTATAAGCTGGTTTGCTGGCATTTTTGTTTTGAATGTTAATGGCTGGTTATTTGAAATTTGAACCTTTTAGTTTGACAAAAACAATAAGTAATTAGGCTTTTTATTTTATTTGATTCTGCCCTGCTTAAATGATTGCAAACTTTTTATCATTCTTCTTTACTAAATTGCAAAGGAGAGGGATTCCACTTCATATTTTTGGTCATTTGCTTTTTTCATAACGATTATTGATACACATTCATTTCAACTTTATGATTTGGAAACCATGATTTCATGGATCGAAAATCCTAACAGTTAGTTATGTTTGTGCAAGATGGAATTTTAAATAGGCAGCACCAAGGCAAACACTTCACCGCTTGGATTTGAAATTAGACTATAGTCTGGCAATGTCACTGGCAGATCTGAAAGCCTACTCACACTATCATGCAACAGTGCGCAATACTGTGAAAACTAAGTAAAAGGTTATAGCTTTAATTGGTGTGTTAAATGCAAAATATGCAGTTTCTGTAAGCTTTATCTTGCTGGATGATGATGCTTTGCTTGGAAAGTGGCTCCAATTTTGGGGGATCGGCAATCTTGCAGATTGTGTTGAAGAAATTAGCAGCTCATTATGGATTTACAAATGCCTTCATGTGGCTGCTTCTGTGATTCATGAGAAGAATACCACCCAGTTATGTCTGCTGGTAAAGCATGATTGGCATTGATAGGCCAAATCAGTGCAAGCTCTATGTCTTAACCATAGTGTCAGATTGAGCTATGCCTAATGCAAAGATACACAGTGAATAGGTTAACTTTGCAAGATTGATTTAAAATAAAAACCAGGCAGGTCGCTGGCCAATTTAGTCTACTTTTAGTCTCATGGCTGAATTGGAGACTTTCTCGTATCAAATTTGAGCCAATGGAAGAGAATTTTTGGATAATCTGTATTGTAATTTATTATTGAAGGGGTTCTTTCACGTTTATCTTTTTCCTCAGCTCTTAGAACTTCTGATCTTGGTGCCCATAAAAATAGGGGCTATTGGTAGTCCTAGCAATGACGAGTATATCGTTCAGAGTTCATAAAATTTCAATTGATTAGTGGTAATGTACTTGTACATAAGTCTAATTATTATAATTACAGGCCAATGCAGATTTGAAAGGCAGGCTACAATTGTTAAAAGCTTAGTTGGATTTTAAATCAATTATCCTAAATGAGTTAGGATAATCTTGTGCATAAGTTACATTTCTAAAAACAAAAAAAATTGTAGTTGATGAGGATTTTAGTTAACATTTCAAAAAAAAATTAAGTGATTATTTCCTTGCAATCATCTAAAAAAACTGATTACCAGTACTTCAAACGAGTCATTGCAGTCAAATATAGATTTAGCAAGTACACATCCACAGCTTGACCTTAGGTTTTTTGTCAACTAATTTTTATTCTTTGATTTTCAAGCATTTATGAATTGAAAACCTTTCATTTGCATCCCCTTTTGTTTCCAAAAGATATTTTAGAAGGAAATTTAATGGGTAAATGTGAGTTATGATCACTGGTTTCGTTAGTTCTTGCCTTTATTTATGCCTTATCAAGCATGCTTTTAAACTTAAAGAGTTTAATGAAAATAGTTACAGCGATATATCATACAAAATATTCAAGAAGTACAAATGAATAGTAATTTGATTTCATGGCAGAATTTTCTTCTCTTAAGGGTAATAATTAATATTATCAAATCTTCATGTTGAATTATTGTTATCTCAGTATCACTTGATAAAATTGAAGTTGTTATCTATTTAATGTTTCTGGATTCGATTGTGTACAATTTTTTTTGTACACAATCAAATCGAGAAGCACTAAATAGATAACTATATGGATTGTGGAAATTTGTTAGCATTGAAGTTGTTATATTATACAAAATCTTCATAAACCACATTTGAAGTACACTTGGATTTCTATGGTAGAACTACACTTTTAAAGATAATTAGAATTATTATGACCATTTTCCAATTGAATTGATGTTATCATTATTTTAATTATCATAAAGATAAACTCTTAGAATCTTGACTATCATGTTAGACATTATTATAATTGATTAGGAAAGTCAACTTTGTTGTAGCCTTCCCTATCTCTTCAAATAATCTACTTTGTTTTCACCAATCAGGAATAGGCTTTCTTATATCCTTCACTATTACTTGGAAAAAGTTTATCACCAATTAGTAAAGTCAACTTTGTTGCGGCCTTCTCTATCTCTTTAGAAATTCTATGTTTCACCAATTAGGAATAGACTTTCCTATATCCTTCACTATCCATTTGCACATTATTATCATTGATTAGGAAAGTCAACCTTTTTGTAACCTTCACTACCTCTTTAGATATTATATGTTGTTCTCACAAATTAGAAAACTTTCTTTTTTTGTATCCTTCACTATTACTTTGAACAATCTAAGTCATTCTCATCAAGGATGGAAACTTTGTTATACACATTAGTTGAAATATTTTATATTTATTTAGTCAATATTAAAATTGTTGTAGATACTTGTACGAGAATGGAACCTACACAAATATTACAAATGCGATTAATTAGGTAATAATAAATAAAAGTTCCTAAGACTTACAATTAGAATTGAAATAAATAATAGAGTAAATATAATTATAAATCTATATAGAAAATACCTATATTAAATTTATTTAGTTCTCATTCTAATGAAGAAATGATTGATTTAGATGTCTCAAATTAATTTGCTATTATATTAGGAGATTTGGATTTGTTAAATGATGAACTCAAAATAATAAAATTTAATCTTAATTTTCATTATGTTCTTAGGATGTTGGTGTAACAATATTTGGATAGATATGTGCTATATTATTTTCATTCCTTGGTCCATTCTAGATTCTTCATAGTTCAACCCTAGACAATTCAAATTAATTAGGCCTAGTCCTAAAAAAAATCATGCTTGTATGCAATCTGAAAGAAATCATGCTTTCAAGGACTCATAATACAAATAGAGAGAAACATGGTGTAATATTCCTGATATAATTAAATAATTCAATAAAAAAATAATTATTTGTATGACCCTGAAACTTAATTATAAACCTTTCAGACCCTTTTTATTAGTTAGTTATAATTGTTTTGGTTGTGTCGGTTGATTTGTAATCCTTTGGGAAGTTTCCTAGAGCCCATATATAAGGATGAGTTAATTATTGTTATAGTTATGGTGAATTTGATATTTTCTTTGTATTTGCAAATTCCTGTTGGAGCTCTACATTGTACGACGTTTCAGGGATGAGAGATCCTCCCTACGCTGGCATTCACAGTTTCAATGGTTAACAACCACTCTAGCCTGTTCCTCTATGCGACTTGGTCTTCACTTGAAGGCGACATCGTATTAAGCCTTGATAATCTATACTACTCATCTTCTACTTGTCCTTGTGTTGATTCTGTGTCTAATATCTTGCATCCACATGCATAATATATTCACATTCATTTTTAGCTTTCGTGCCATTATATCCATATCAGTTAGAGACCATACAAATAAGGCATACAGTGTTGCCGTGTGAAGCCGTACAACTTAGGTAAGTGTACGGTAGACCTGTCTTGATCGTATGGAGGTGGACAATGTACGAAAGTCTTGAGGGACCGTATAGAGTCAACTCTCAATGTGTAGGGAAGGGAGGTTGTACGGTGAAAATAGGCATACATGGAGTAAGGGTGCTCGTACGGTGGAACTTAGGTGTATGATGGAGTAAGGGTGTCGTACAATTTTGTGCATGTTGGGGCATATTGTGGGTATTTGCCATCAAGGCATTTCAAGTGTGCCATCGAGGCAGGAAGTGCCTTCGGAGCATTGCAGTAGTATCAAAGCTGATGATCTTGCCAGTTGGTTGGGTAATGCTGGATGTGGACAAGATCCCAATCAGTAGACAGGATGGGGAATCAAGCACTGAGATGATGACACTGCTATGAGAGCTAAAAAGAGGACAACAACAACTCAGGGAATTTTTGGTGAATGAACAACAACTTGGTGAGACCTTGATGAAGGGACACCAACAAATTGGCGAAACCCTTCAACTTTTGGTGGAAGGACGGACAAATGGAGGTCATAATGGGCACAATGATAATTCTGTCAATGAGAGGCCTCATATTGAGCGTTCCCACACATGCACTATGATGTTGAAATTTACTCAAAGGATTGAACAACATGTGAACAAGAGCCTACATTCTTGAAAATGCAAGATTAGTTCAGGCAAGATTGGTTTGATGCCGAATTTGGAGAACTACCCTTCACGGATTTTGTGGACTTGTAGATGAGGCATTCTAAGAGACATGGTCATTACAACGATAACATTAGGTGAAAGATTGGAAAGATAGATTTATCATCCTTTGATGGGTCTGGGAAAACATTAGCACGAGTGTGGGTACAAAAAGCAGATACCCACTTCTAGCTCAACCCAATGCCTGAAGGAGAGGCAATCAAGTTTGCAACACTTCACTTGGAGGAGTTTCTCATGAATGGTGGCACCATGGGATGGTCACCCTTAGTCATGATCGAGTCACTTCTTGTGCCGACTTCATAGAGAGGCTTATAGACCACTTTGACAGAAAGGATCTAGAGCTCAACTTCAAGGTGTTGGCACAACTAAGGAAAATGGGACCGATAGACAATTATATCACAGAATTCTAGAGACTATCAGTGTTGGTTACAAACATCTCAGAGAGGAGATTGGTTGTGTTGTTCATGGATGGATTGATGGAACCTCTCACGGGTTGGGTCAAAGGTTTCAACCCCAACACACTCACGACAACGATCAAGAAGGCACATGACATGACAACCTCATCTTCGAGAGCCAGAAGCTCTCGGGAGAAGAGCAATTGTACTCTATCTGATGCAGGTGCATCACACGACTGGAAACATTTTGAAGATCCTGGAATATACATGGACTTATATGGTTATTTTACATTGTAATATGGCTTAGTAAGCCATTTCGTGTCTTATTGATGTAATTGGGTGTGAGAGTCCAATAAGGTTAAATCTTAGTAGTCTAAGTATCGTAGACATAATAAATAAAATGTTTGTATAATCGTGAAGTTGACAACTTCGTTGTCAATTCCATGATACTTTACTAGTTTAATTTATGTGCCATCAACCCTACCTATCGGTCATTTGAGTCAGCTGGAGTTAGAAAGTTACAGTGTCGGTTTAGGAAGGGTAAAGTTAGTAATGATGTGCCATGTGGTCATTTGTAACCGACCCATGAAGAATATGAAGAGTCGTTTGTAACGGTCCAAGAATCTCCTTTTATAGACAGAAATATAATTGCAAAAGAAAGAGAGTTGATAGAGAGGAGGTTATGGAAGAGTGAGTAGTTTTGGTGGAGAGAATCGGGCTCGCTGGCCTCCAGCCAGAAGAGCCAGTCATATTATGAACCTGTTGGATTTTTAATGAAATGTATTGTTTTGGAGTCGAGCAATGGTTTTCTTTTCAGATTTTGGTTGAGACATTTTCTTTACATCTCCCATAGTTCAGTTTACAGAGTTCTTTATTAATGGAGTTTTATATGTTTATTGTTATCGGCTATGATTTTGTTTTATGAAGAATGTAACAGTGATATGTTTTCGGGTTTTGATGATAGAGCTTAACAGTGAAATGTATCAAGTTCTTGAAAATAGACATTAATAAGTCCAATCTGGTTTATATATATATATATATATAT
>MU224041.1:1222844-1234941 GCA_018584345.1 Thuja plicata | reverse complement strand
AAAATACTATGGACTCGCTCTACTGATCGCAATACTATGAAGAAGGCTCCTTCTTTCCGACATGTTTCAATAATGAACCTCATATATCTTAAATAGACAACTACAAATAAACCGTTTTCATTTTGGCGAATCGGCCGACTGGTACATATGATAAGAACTAATATTTGGCGAACACCGCATAATTTCAAGCAATTGAGTGGGTGAATAGGGCGGGAATTTGGGACCCCATTGTGTGTGATGCATGGCGAATTGGGTCCTAGGACAAATAAAAATCTCACATAGGAAAATGGGAATTTGGCGAATGATGATCGTCAAAAGAGACACTCAATTAATTCCGTGGCGAATAAGAGTAAACATTAAAGAGAAATATGGGCGAAGAACTTGAGTACCAAACTGAAATTGCGTAATCATAGTGGCGAACATTCCAACCACAATATGACTATTTTATAAAATATGGGCGAACCGGTCAACTAGTATACGGTGTTTTTTTTCGCCAATTTCTATAGCCCGATCGGGACATATTCGCCAATTGGCGAATAATCGCCACTAAAAAAATCCCTGGCAAACATCTTTGAATAGTAGTGCTGAGAAGTTGAAGCCACCCTTCTATGGACCCTACAGAGTGATTTAGAGGGTGGACAACTTGCCTACGAGTTGGAACTATTGTCAATTAGGATTGCGCCTATAGAAAGATTTTAAACCTAGCTATCTCGTTGAGACATAGAAATACTCTTAGGCTGTGGGTATCCTATGGCGAGAGTGAATCTGCGAGATTAAAAAGTCATTTCCTTTCAGTACTCACCTATACTGAATTGAACGAGGAAAGGGATAGAAGGATGTATGTGTGAATATGGAAATATAAAACTAAAGGGTGATGCACCAATATAGTAATTTGAATTGTAGCTAAAAACCTTAGAATCATTCATAAAAGACACTTCAAACTCACAAACTCAATTAGACAAACCCTGTAAAATTGACTCATATGACAGGTCCTGGTTAAGACAAAATCACAAATTCACAATCAATGCTAGACACAAAAAAATAATGGAGAAGGAATCAGTCTCTATATATGAATCATCCAGAAATATGCTATAAGCCATCAAGTCCAATACGATATGCCAATGTTTGCAAGATGCAAAATAATGGCCGAAAGACAGAACGATCAGAATACAAGATATAGCTCAAAAATGAGGAAGGGTCAAATAGAAGAGGAAAAAAAGGAGAAGTATAGATCAAACTACTGGAAACATGCACTTGACCTCCTCAAAAGTCTCTCCAACTGATGATCTGTCCATGTGGCACTCCTAACTGAAGCTGAACTGCTCATAACTGACCCATGAGGCCCTAAAACCATGCAAAAACTCCACAGGTCAGATACAATTGAAAACCCCTCCAAAATAGGGGTGCAACTGCAAGAAAGTGAAGCACAACTATTTGTAAGCCCCTGTCAACTGATAATGAACTTTGAATGCACTCAAAAACCCTACATATCACCTCCAAAACTAAAAAAACCTCTATGTATGCCCACCAAATGTTGGAGAAAATGAAATAGCCTCCAACCACTGAAATTAGACCTCTAAGTCTGTGTGAAAAAATCAACTCCTTCCAACCATTGGAAAATAGACCTCAAACTTGAAAACCGCAAAAAAGCTCTCCTCCAAGTCCATCTATTCCTCGTTATTTGCATATAACAAGAATAATTAAATGCTAGTGTTTTATAATATTAACACATAGTTATTATTATTCACAATTTAAAATTATGCAAACAACCACCTATTTATCATATTATATTAATATTATTACATTTAATATTTAATAAATAGTTAACTAGCACTATTAAATAACTTAAATGTGATAATGCAATAATAATATGATAATCGGTGTTTGTTTGGATAATTTTAAATTGTGAATAATAAAAAAAACATATTAATATTATAAAACACTGGTTGTTAATTATTCTTGTTATTTGCAAATAAGGAGGAATAAATGGACTTTAAGGAGAACTTTTTTGCAGTTTTTAAGTTTGAGGTCTATTTTCCAGTGGATAGAGGGAGTTCATTTTTTGACAAAGACTTAGAGGTCTATTTTTTAGTGGTTGGAGACTGTTTCATTTTCTCCAACATTTGGTGGGCATCCAGAGAGGTTTTTAAAGTTTTGGAGCTATTTTGGAGGGTTTTTGAGTGCATTTGGAGTTCATTATCAGTTAACAGGGGCTTACAAACAATTGTGCTTCACTTTCTTGCAGTTGCACCCCTATTTTGGAGGGGTTTTCAGTTGTATCTGACCTATGGATTTTTTGCATGATATTAGGGCCTCATGGGTCAGTTATGAGCGGTTCAACTTCAGTTAGGAGTGCCACATGGACAAATCATCAGTTGAAGAGAGTTTTGAGGAGGTCAACTACATGTTTCTAATAGTTTGACTCCTCTTTCTCCTTATATTCCTCTTCTATCTGACCCTTCCTCATTTTTGAGCTATATTTTATATTTTGACCTTATTTTTTAGAGGTTCTGACTTTTAGCCATTATTTTGCATCTTGCACATATTGGTAGATTGTATTGGACTTGATGGCTTGTAGTAGATTTACGAATGATTCATATACATAGACTGATTCCTTATCCAATATTTTTCTGTCTCTAACATTGATTGTGTCTTAACCAGGACCTATCATATGAGTCAATTTTGTAGGGTTTGTCTAATTGAGTTTGTGAGTTTGAAGTTCTTTTATGAATGATTCTGTGAGATTTTTAGCTGCAATTCAAATTACTATATTGGTGCATCACCCTTTAGTTTTAGATATCTATTTTCATACTCACATCCTTCTATCCATTTCCTCGTTCAATTTAGTATAGGTGAGTACCAAAAAGAATTGGCCTTTAAATCCTGAAGAATCACTCTCACCATAGGATGCCCATAGCCTAAGAGTGTCTCCGTGTTTGAATAGGATAGCTAGGTTTCAAATCTTGCTATAGGAACAATCTTGATTGAAAATAGTTGTTGGCATGCTCAAAGGGACTTTGAAATGGTATTCAGTTCTTCTGAGCTTCATATTTTGTGAACAATAGCTTACAACATTAGAGGAGGTAATTTCCAACACCTGGCAACTTTGATTTTTATGTTTTTTTTCGGCAAATCTGGTATTTTTTTCAGCTTATAAGAAAGGTGCAATAAAGTGCAATTAGCTATGGTGAATTCAATTTTACCAAGTTTTACCTTCAATGACCAGGAATCTGCCTTTTGTGACATTTAACCTAGGAAGTCCTTTAAATATTCAACAACATCATGATATTTTGGGAGCAGTCTGAGAGTGTTTCCATGTTTCAATAGGATAGTGAGGTTTCAAATCTTGCTATAGGTGCAATCCTGATTGACAACATGAACTACAGGGGGAAATTAGGTTCCCAACATTTTTCATGTTTCATGCATTAAGAAGGCAGTTAGTTAGCGTCTCACAGTTTCAGAGGAACTTCCACCTATTGATGAAGAAGGAAAACTTATTTTGGAATTTACAAAGATCATCGATGTCAGAGAGAAAAAGATGACATCGCACACCATCAAGGAGTACCTAGTTTGTTGGAAGGACATGCTAATTGAAGATGCCACATGGGAAAGCGAACAATTTTGGAGCATACAAGTCTGCAATTTATTGAGGGCAAGCAATTATTGGGTTAGGAGGACTGTAATGTCCCCAAAATAATTAAATAATTAAAATAAAAATTAATTATATGTATGGTCTTGGAACTTAATTATAATACATTTTAGGCCCATTTCATTAGTTAGCTATAATTATTTTGGCTGTGTCGGTTCATTTGTAATCATTTGGCAAGTTTCCCGGAGCCCATATATAAGGTCGAGTTAGTTATTGTTGTAGGTATGATGAATTTGATATTTTCTTTGTATTTGTGAATTCACGTTGGACTTCTGCATTGTACTTCATTTCAGAGGTGAGAGATCCTCCATACCATGGTATTCATAGTTTTGGTAGTTAATAATCACCCTAGTTTTCTCTTCTATGCAACTTGGTCTTCACTTGAAGACGATATTGTATTAAGTCTTGATAATCTATACTACCAATCTGCTACTTGTCCTTGTGTTAATTTTGTGTTTAATATCTTGCATCCATATGCATAACATATTTGCATTCATTTTTAGCTTTCGTGTCATTATGTCTAGATCAGAGAGATCATACAGATAAGGTATGTAGTGTTGTTGTGTGAAGCCATACAACTTAGGTAGGTGTATGGTAGACCTATCTTGACCGCATGGAGGTGGATATCGTACAAAATTCTCAAGGGACTGTACATAGTCAACCCTCAAGGTGCGGGGAAGGAAGGCCGTATGGTGGAAATTAGCGTACAAGGACCACAATAAGAGAGAACTACGAAAAGGACACTAGAAAGAAATATTGGCATGGATAATATGGAATTTATGGAAAAAATGCAATAAGAGAATTTTCAAACCAAAAGTTTCATCCCTAGATAGTATCCTACAAAAAATCAAAATTGGAATAAGTAGACACATAAACATTAAAGTATTACTCAAATAATCCAAACATTACACACAATGAGATGATTAGATAGCAAAAAAATGGATACACTTGATTATACCCTATAAATATTTCATGAAGGATAAATAAAAGAGAAAAGAAGCTAAATGGAAACCGCTAGACAATGACATATATAAACTAAATTTTGACGACACTTCTGGAGACAACCCTAGTTTATCTAGAGCAGGTATTGTAATAAGGGATGAATATAGAAATATAAAATGAGAGGGGGGGGGGGCTCAATCAAAATTCTAGTAGGTACAAATCTGATGCTAAGTATGCAACATTATTACTCTAATTACAAACTTGCATCGATAAATTGATACATAATTTAGACATAGAGAGAGAGAGAGAGATTCACATACCATAATCAATGTAGTCTCTAAACAATACACACTGTATGGGAAAGCATATAATTGAGTTGATAGAATCATACTCATATTGAAAAGAATCCCAAATTTTTCTTTAGCCCATATATACTATGAAGAAAATAAAATAACAAACACATTCACAAACATAGTCATTGATCAAAGATCAATTGTTGGTCATTTAAAATAAGGAAACAAACTAGCCAAAACTGATCTTCATAGAGAAATTGGACACCCCTCTGGCAACCCATCAGATATGAAATCCTCATGGGACTACTAATTCCTACATGTGTAAAAAAAAATCTTTCCCACCAACATCTCCTATCAAACAAATCTTTAGAACATCCTGAGAATAATGTTTTATCTGGTAGGACTATCGATAAGCGTAAACATTGAAACCATCAATTAGTATTTCACATAATGTGCAAAGTTTTGTTCTATTATTAGCAATCTAAATAATATGAATGGATCCAATACTGAGTAAAAATTAGAGGTCAAATTAGGAAATCTTTTTAAAACTAAAATATGACCCATTGAATCTTGAGGACAAGACACCAACTTGATATTCTACGAGAACCATAACATCACAAGTAGCTCATGGGTATCCAAACAAAATATCAAAAAATCTAAACATGATCATCGATATTTGTACACAATATGACTCATCCAAATCCCAAAATATAGGCATTGTTCAAAACCATTATAAAAATGAAGCCCTGATTAAGGAAAGTTCATTCATTTTCAGGGTTTTATTGTTGAATGAATGAATGAAGGAATTTTAATGACGTCCACAAGACCAATGGTCTAAGGGACCAAGATAGAACCAATTAATCTGTTTGCAGAAGTTTCTTGAAGTAGACCCTTTTATTGTGGATCCTTAGGAAAGCAGTCATTTTGTGTAAGTTTCCCTCTTCAAAACATTCATTCAAACTGTTCACTTGTAAGTTGTCTTCCTAATGGCTGTGAATATCCTCATAGGCAACACATTCCTTGATAAAATGCCACTCCATTTCAACCACCCCTCTGTTGCAAAAATTACAAGTTCTTTCTTCCCACATCTCTTTAGGAACTTTCCATCTACCAGTTTCGCATCGTAAATGATGAGAGTTGGTCCTCAACTAAGCCATCAAAATTTTTCCTTGCTTTTGATTGTGGAACCTAAATATTCTTTATCCCCATGGTCCCACTTGGGGTTAAATTCTTTGACATAGTAAGATTTTTTCCTACCTTTCTGTTTTGTCCACATGACAATTTTGAATTTCTCTAACACCCACTTTTTTATCTCAATGTTAGTGTTTGGGCACTCGTGGGGGTTTATGTTCCATTTGTTTAACAACTTGTTATTTTTGTCTTCCACATCTTTTTCCTCCATTCTAACTCCTCTGCCACTACCATCCTAGGACAATGATGCATATCCATACTACCCACTTTTTTTAAGTAGCATAGCAAGCGGATAATTGTTGATGCTTCAATCGGAAACATACCAGCCTCCGCTAAGAGGATCTCATATGGGGCCGTCGACTTCACCTTGAGGTTACTAGTGATAAGATTTTTTTGGATTCTTTCTATCTGCCGCCATTTGTGATTTGACATGTTAAGCCCCCAAACCTCACACCCATAGAGAATAACTGGAACCACCAAGAGACCAAAGAGAGTCTTCCTAGTCTTCCAATCCCACAGCTCCGCCTTCCTACATCTATTCTGAAGGAGGTAAGAGGCTTTCCAACCCCCCTGTATTCTTTTTGATCTGCATGTCTCCCAACTTAACCTATAGTTGAAATCAATTCCTAGGTACTTGTACTCCCACAATCTCCAAAGAGCTACCCTAAAAACTAAAAGTATGCTACTATTTTTTCTTTTTCAAAGAAAAAATCATGATTTTAGTCTTAGAGGCATTAACTTGCATCCCCACCTCCTGGCAAAATGCTCCAAATATTTAAAATGCTCTCTCAATCCTTGGGCGGACTTTGCAATAAGAATAAGTCACCGGTGTATAAAAGAAGCCTCACCACATAACCCGCCTGATGAATGCCATCCCCATTGGCCTTATTTAGCCACTCTTCTAATTTATCAATATAGAGACCAAACAAATTAGTGGATAAATGACACCCTTATTTGACACCTATGTCACTCCCAAAGCATTCAAACATGTTCTCCTTAGTTCTGTTTTTGGCTCTCACCCGCTCATACAACTTATAAACCGCAACCCTTAACTCTATTGGGACCTCTAACTCTTCCATTCTGTGGCACAATGTATCTCTAGGAATGGTGTCAAAAGCCTTCTTAAAGTCCAATACACAAAAAAAAAACTGCTCCCCCTCCTTCTCCCACACTTTTACAATGAAATGTCTTAGAGTGATGCAATGATCAATAGTAGAATGTTTTGGTCTAAATCCCGCTTGCCCCTTTGCTCTCCTCTCTTCTTTTTATACCCAATCGCTAATTCTACGCTCTAACATACTCCCAAAGAGTTTTCCAAGAAGGGGATTCACCATAATGGTACGATATTGTTACTAACAATACTAACAGACAGAATGACAAGTATTCTTGGTGTTCAAAAGGTTGTTCTCTCGTGCACATGAATAACAAGCAAAGGAAGCCATGATCAAGGTCATTGACAAAAAAGTGTGGGTAGAGGTTGATGGACATATTCATGATGGAAAAATATATGCCAAGTTGTATACTCCCTTTGTCTAGATTGCTAGAATGTACGTTAAAGGATAGGGAGTAGCAAGAATGATAGTGGTATAAGAGCTTTATGTGACGGTAATAACAAATTTTTTTAGAGATGCAAGTTAAGCCCCACACTTAGGAATTAGTAGCTATCTTTAATCTGTAAGCAAAAGGAAAGAAAGTAAAAATGGGAAAAGCATGGGCCCTTTTCAAAAAAGGATTGTAAAACCAGACACCGAAGACATCAATGATTTCATGACTGAGAATGATACTTTGTTTAATACTGAGAAACTGGAAGGATCTTTGAGTTGAGTGAAGGAGTTATTTTCCTCTTTCACCAGCTATAGATCCCACATGTAATCTTTTATTTCTTCTATCTTAATATAGGGAGCTACCCCCTTGGTAGCGATTTGTCTAAAATAATAATAATAGACATATAATTGCAACTTACTAATTGCATCTAGTATTAGTCATAACAAATATTCTACTACTAATTATTAATGACTATATAATTATAATAATAAGCATTAACTATTCAATTATATTTAATTTATATATAATTAATGTATTATAATTATTTCATTAATATGCATAAAGTATATTATGTTATTATTTTTTATATTATTATCTATTAATTATATATATTATATAAGAAACTATTATCTTGTCATTACTAAATGAGTTAATTAAAGTGATACATTTAACTTTTTTGTATGTTTGATATTTATAATTGTATGTACTTGTTAAATTATTATTATAAAAAATCAAGTGGCTTTATCACACACTGCATTGTCAAAAGAAATAGGACAAAACTAGTCACTATTATGTAATAGTAAAATGACTATAGAATACTATTGCATAAAAATGAAACAAAAATATAAATATTAAGAAAAAATGATCAAACTATTTAATTCTTGCTTCTCATTGATTGCTGCTTTGACATTTAAAATGGTAATATTAGAGGCTTTAGGGTACAATTATCCAATAGAATAATATATAAAACAATTTGTGTATTTTTAAATAAAATTGGAAAAAATATAAATTCTAGATAATTTAATCAACTTATTTTAATTCTTGATGCTAATTGGTTGATGCTTCGGCATTTAATAGATTTGGTCGAATGCATTAGTATTCCTCCCATGGTAGGAACTAACAAATGGGATATTATTATGAATGTGAACACATTTATCATTTTTTTAGTCATTATTAAGGTAGTCATTGACCCAAGGTTTTATGCTCATAATTTTGTTATATCACTTAGTAGTTTCACATATTGTTATGCCAATAAATAAATGCACGTATATTAGAGTCTCTGGGCCAAGAAGCATCATATTATATTGAAAAGAGTTGAAAGCAAGAATTTTTAGGTATAGAATTGACTCCATACAATAGAGTTGAAGGTCTTTTGTATTACCTATCGAGAATATTGAAACTATTTATTGTATTGTAACCTTGATAAATTGAGATTAGTACATTGAGTCTAGTTTGGAGGCTGAGTTTTTCATGTAAATGTTTTCCAAGGTACAACATGTGCTATAGCATGGACCTAGATCACTTGGTTAGGTTCTCTTAGGCCAAACCCTTGGATAAAAGAGCTTTACAACTTGCAATGAACATTCAAAGACAAAATACACAAGCTTGTATTTAGCTAATATGTAAGTTATGTGTTTGTTCCTTTATAAATTGAATTGTGTTGTAATCATTTTATAATGGATGTAATACATAGATAAATGGTACCATGACTAGCACCATATTTGTACCAAAATGTGTTAAATTGACTCATACAAGCTAGTAAGAAGGGATGGAAATATAAGAATTTAAATTATGAAAAAACAAACTTGAAGTTCATTCCAATGTAGCGTGAGATAAAACCTTGAGTGGCACGGAAATTGTTCTAGGCAATAAAATGATATGGTTCTAGGCAATAAAATGATAATCTTAAGGCTTAGAGCAAATATTGAGGTAAATATGTATGCTTGTAATAAATGATGGATGAATATCAAATATGTGGGAGTAAGTACCAACTGAAGTAACAAAGATAGATAAGGATCGAGACATGAACCAAGCCTAGAAAAAAATATGCTACTTATTGATGTGTAATTAGATTAAAGATATTCTCATAAAAATAAACCTAGTACAAAGTAAAAAAATAACATTAATGTGCAAATCTCACCATTATAATAAAATGTTTCTTTAGTTTGCTGGCATTAGAATGTTGTGAATATTGAGGTAAATATGAATGGTTGTAATAAATGATGGATGAATATCAATTATGTGGGAGTAAGTACCAATTGAAGTAACGAAGATAGATAAGGATCGAGACATGAACCAAGCCTAGGAAAAATATGCTACTTATTGATGTGTAATTAGATTAAAAATATTCTCATAAAAATAAACCTAATACAAAGTAAAAAAATAACATTAATGTGCAAAATCTCATCATTACAATAAAATGTTTCTTTAGTTTTCCGCCATTAGAATGTTGTGATGGTTAAGTTGTGTTATTGATTTTGTCATCAAGCTTCAAACTCCACTAGGGTGCTATTGTTGAATATTTAAAAGAGGACGAGGCTCCATTTGTGACCTCACCGATTCATATCTCTTAGTCAAAAGTGTTTACCCCTTTTTATTTAAAATAAAATCGTTAATTATAAATTTTATTTAAAAAAAGAAAGAAAGAAAAGATTAGCACACCGATACCACAAAATCACGAAAATAGAGATTGGGGAAGAGCACAATAGTTGAGCGCGTTCCAATAGCCATACACTTTTTGTGCACCCAACCCCTCAATCATTAATTTTGAACGAGCCAAAAAATGATAGCTAAAAGCTCATTAATAAGTTTCACATGTATCAATAGTCAATCAATTTTAAGTCATAATTAGCCCATTTGTGCACAACCACTGGGACCGTAAGTTTTTAACCTTTCGATACTTAATGAATTCTGCAAAAGCATCGTTACTACCAAAAAGCCATAAACTATTTTTAAAGTAGAAGTAGCTACTTATTGATGTGTAATTAGATTAAAGATATTCTCATAAAAACAAACCTAGTACAAAGTAAAAAAAATAACATTAATGTGCAAATCTCACCATTATAATAAAATGTTTCTTTAGTTTGCCGCCATTAGAATGTTGTGAATATTGAGGTAAATATGAATGGTTGTAATAAATGATGGATGAATATCAATTATGTGGGAGTAAGTACCAATTGAAGTAATGAAGATAGATAAGGATCGAGACATGAACCAAGCCTAGGAAAAATATGGTACTTATTGATGTGTAATTAGATTAAAAATATTCTCATAAAAACAAACCTAATACAAAGTAAAAAAAAATAACATTAATGTGCAAAATCTCACAATTACAATAAAATGTTTCTTTAGTTTTCCGCCATTAGAATGTTGTGATGGTTAAGTTGTGCTATTGATTTTGTCATCAAGCTTCAAACTCCACTAGGGTGCTATTGTTGAATGTTTAAAAGAGGATGAAGTTCCATTTGTGACCTCATTGATTCATATCTCTTAGTCAAAAGTGTTTGCCGCTTTTTATTTAAAATAAAATCGTTGATTATAAATTTTATTTAAAAAAAGAAAGAAAGAAAAGATTAGCACACCGATACCACAAAATCATGAAAATAGAGATTGGGGAAGAGCACAATAGTCGAGTGCGTTCCAATAGCCATACACTTTTTGTGCACCCAACCCCTCAATCATTAATTTTAAACGAGCCAAAAAATGATAGCTAAAAGCTCATTAATAAGTTTCACATGTATCAATAGTCAATCAATTTTTAGCCTTTTTGGTTCATAATTGGCCCATTTGTGCAGGACCACTAGGATACTTGTACATAAATACTAGAAATTTTGAGTGCATGGTTATTGAGACATCTTTAAGTAGGTATTGGGTGACACTTTGAATAACCACTTTTTGACCTTTCAACACCAAAGGCCCCGTTTGGTGCATGGAATTAATTTATTTAGAATAGATCTATTCTAGAATAAGGACCTATTCTCGGATTAATTAATCCTGAAAATGAACGCTGGAATAAGCTATTCTATGTTTGGATCCCATAATGTGGAATTGGAATAAGGATTATTTTTCATTATTTTTAATTAATTTGAACAATATGTATTTTTAACTTGTGTACGCACATACACATACACATACACATACACACATACACATATACACACACACGTGTGTATATATACACACATCCACACATATATACAAACTTGTGTGTATATACACACACGTGTGTGTATACACACATGTGTGTATACACACATGTGTGTATACACACATGTATGTGTGTATATACACACATGTATACACACACATGTATGTGTGTATATACACACATGTATGTGTATGTGTGTATATATACACATGTATACACACACATGTATGTGTGTATATACACATGTATACACACATGTGTGTATATACATATGTGTGTGTATACACACACATGATGTATATCATGTGTGTATACGTGTGTATATACACA
>MU224041.1:1190803-1209034 GCA_018584345.1 Thuja plicata | reverse complement strand
CAATTGTGATTGTGATTAAGGGAAGATAAGATGCTCCTTTCTTTCACCCTCAAATACACAAATAGGAGATCCAATTTTGATCAACCCCAAAGGGTTAATACACAAATGAATCCACTATTTGGAAAAAAACCAAGAAAGGGGATCTTAAATTCTGTAAATTGATTGATTAATATGATTAATGACAGTAATTGAAAAGAATAGGAGAAAGTAACAACCTTACAAAATGGCAGATCAAATATTGTTGTTTTTTGAGATCTATAGACTATTTCTGGAGATGCTGATAGTTGATACCGAATCGGAACACAGAGACGAACAAAACCCAGAAATATTTTTCCATTCTGATGTCGTCTTATGAAAAAGGTTGACCATGTACCACTTTTGCCAACTCGATCTGCTCAACTCCGAAAGTGTCCCTGTTCGCACAGTCCGAAAGAAATCTGAAAAGGGTATCCAGATTTGGCCTCGGATCTACAGTCCCGAACCTGTACCTACAAGAAAAATGTTTGTTTGTTGTTGGGGAGGGGTTTGCCTTGGTCAAACCCTGATTTTGGAATTAACCTTAATATATGTAATTGAAAATTGCATAAAGAATAACAAAGCAAAACCCAAATTCACCTTTCTTGTAATGTCCTTGTGGCAGATTCAAATCCGTGGATTCACAAGTATGCTTCAAAACATGGAATGTAGGATGGAAGGATGTCTTCAATCTTTTTCTTGTAGATCTCCAACACCAAGTCTTGAATGGATTCTTGAACCTGACAAGGGCTTTGGAAGAAGATGGATGGAGAGATCACCAAAAGGGCACTTTTTTTTGGCTTGAATCCTTCAATGGCCTCCAATGGATCTCCTTCATGCAAATTGATACTTGAGAATGATGGATGTTTGCTTCAAATCTTGCTTAATTTCTCGCTTGGACTTTACTTCATAAGGATGCTTGATGCTTGATTAGAAGACTTCAATTGCTTGATCGTGGTTAGAGAAAATGAGAGGAGAAAGCTCCCTTTTATATGAAACTAGGGCTCAATCTTCTAAGGAGGCCTACATAGGATAATTAAATCATCATTTAAGCCTTTACCCATAGGAGAGGACCTATATTAAATATAATTTAGGGATCAACCGATTCGGAACCCAAAATAGTCGACCCGGAAGCGGGAATAGACTTTTTGTGAAGACCGACATCCTGGAAACAAAAGTTCCTGAGATTTGGACCTTGGGATAGGGTCGAGGTCGGCCCTATCCTAGGACAGGGCTGAGGTCAACCCTATCCTAGGGCAGGGCCGAGGTCAACCCTATCCTAGGAGGTCGACCCTGTCCCTAGATCCCAGGGTCACAGGTCAGAGACCGAAAATGCAGAATTTAGGTCAGGAAATGGAGGTTAGAAAGGCAGGTCAGGGGGAAGCCATGTCAAGATCAGGAACCCATTTAGAGGCACTTGTCATGACCCCAAACCACTCACTCAGAAGGCTAAACTAGTCTCCTATGGAAATGCTTCCATTTTCCAACTATACACATATAAGCTAGTGAATCCTATTTCTCTGTCTTATAGTGACATACTCTAGGTCTTTATACTTTGGCCTCAATGTTGGCTCAATTGGCTCTCTCATTCTTTATCTATGAATTATTAATCCCTAACCTTTATATCCCATTCTTTTCATAATTTTCAAACCAACATTGTCTTCAAAACATGTAGCAACATTTGCATAATCAAATACATTATCATCATGTCTTAGAAGATTGATAGACTCAAACATATTATCACCTTTCTCACAAACAACTTCAGCAAATGAACAACACAAATATTCAATGCCACATGAAGCATCACTAACCATTGGCTTTGTCCTTAGACATTCATTGTATGCTACCAAATGTGACGAGAATGGAGAAGGACAACCTACTTGTGAACCTAATTGAGCACAACCATAAGCCATAGATTAACAAAACTAACCAACATCATATCATTGAAGCACTTCCTCATGAATGCAAAATATAAAATAAAACAAAGAAAATATACAAAATGCACTCAAGAGATGCTTGACTCTATTGTCTTCCTATCTTTCAAGATCTTGTATTGAAATGTTGGTGCTCTCAAATTTTGTTAACACATGCACAAGAGGCTATAAAGAAATGGAGTGTGGTTGATTGATGCAAGATTGATAGTTCATAAATGCTCATTAGGATAGGCATTAGATTCAAAAGCTCTTTAGATTCAAATGAGAAAGAGAGACATTGTTTTATAGAAGTCCTCATGAAAATCAAGATCTAGGATTAAGAGGCGGTAGAATGAGTGGCTAGAATAAAAGAGTAGGTAGGAAATATTAAGGATAAAGGAAAGAGGTGAAATGAAATGAGTGGATGGGGTGCAGTGGTAGGTAGAGGATATGGCTTTTTCATAATATCTAGACATGTGAAGGTGAAATAGTCAAAAGAGACAAGTGTCATTTGTCATGAGCCTAAAATTTGTGGAGTTGATCCATGTGAGTGGAGGTGATTGACGAGATTAGAAAGATGAGGATTAATGAATTTATAAAATAAATAAATATGTTTATTTGATAAAATAGTAGAAAAGGGAAAGTGGGTAATTACAGAAATAAATACACAAAATTTATTTAATCTTAGGATAGAAAAACCAATGAATTAGAAAAATAAAAAGGAATATTTATTTAAAATAATAGAGGAACATGCTAATGGATTAATTAATTAAATAAAAATATTTATTTAATTAATAGAGGAATTTAATGTTTTTATAAAGATATTTTTAGGTGTCTACATTTTTCCCCTCTTTGAGACAATATAAACGGTTGCATTGTTTCAAGGAGAAAGAGGATAACGACTAGGAGCACGATGCCCTAGTTACAAGAGGGTTAAGAGATGATAAAAGGAATGTTGATACCCTCTCGAGCGGACATATGTGTTAGGAGAAAATATGTGTGCTCTCAAAAGGGAAGATGGAGGATAAGACTAGAAGCATGAATGAGGAGATGGCAAAATTGATGGTCATAGAAATGGTCATGGATAGAAGAATGGATAAGAAAAGGAGATGAATGGATAGAAGAGGTGATATAAACTTGTGCTTTTTTATAATATTTTATCATTATTGAGCTTATTATGACAATCAGATGCACGCATCAAGGTATGATAAAACCAGAATGACTCGCATACCATTTGTGATTAAGGAATGCCCATGTTCACATTAGACCCTTATGTCCTCGATGATTATAGGTAATCATGTTCTAAGATGAGTTGTCATGTTACTACAAAAAAATCCACAAACAACAATCAAGCGACCATGCTCAATCATAGCTTCTCTAGTCAAAGACATCCTTGAGAAACATAGAAAGCATGTCAACAAAGATAAAAAGATAAATCAAATAAAAGATAAGACTCACTGACCAAACAAGTCAACGTCAATGTAGGTCTCTTGCCAAATTTTTAGTGTTCTTGATAGGTTGATAATGATTTTAGTGTCTAGTTTCAAGGACTCATCTAATATAAGACAAGTGATAGATCATGATAGTGTCTGATAAAGACACGAGATAGTTTGATAAGGTTTTTAAATGCTTGATTAGGCAATTGCTCAAATATATTGAAGACTAGCTTAATAGGTTGTCTATTGATTCATGATTTGTTAAATACAATGTTTTGATTGTGTTTGTTTAAAATGTTGGTGTCTTTGAGATACTTTATTTGATGTTTTTTGTTTTTTTTAAAATATTTTGATTTTTTATATATTTTTTAATTTCTTAGAATATTTTTCAAGATATTTTTCAATTTTAATGGACTTTCTCAATGTTATTTTCATTAGTGATTGATTTATTCTCAAGAAATATTTTTTTATCTGCCCCTAATGTCTAGCAAGGGAAAAAGGAGTATGAGTGGATGAATGAATCGATGGGCTAGAAATGGGTAAGTAAAGCATCAAGGAAGCTTATGTGATTTTCAAGGACTATCTCATGGTGAGATAACATGTTTTTCTAAGATAAGGGACTGGGATATGGAAATATATGGTAATGACATGGTATAATTGTACCATCCTAAAAAGTTAGCACCCATAATTGGATACTCTATTAGGCCCCATTTCGGTGATTTCAAGATATGATGTCTATTATGCTTGATCCTAACAACCTGATTCCTCTTTTCTCGCATCTTTTCCACCATCTTGACTCCAATTTTAAATTTGGGCTAATTATTCTAGGTACAAAATGTTTCAAACATTCTGTACCCAGGAACATAATGTTTGAAACATTCTATTTCTACACTTTTTGGCCTAAATTTGGCCCGAAGCTCTATGTCAAAGATTTAGAGGGAAATCAGATCTCATGGTCGACCTAGCTTATTTTTGAATCTTGAAATGCAAAATGAAGTACATAAACACCTCGTCTCTCCTTATTTTGATATCCATTATTATAGTTCCATTATCAAGCACAAAAATAAATTTTTTCAAGAGCAATCAAGTGATTGGATTCAAGATTTGAAGGCAAGCATCCAAGATCTAGTTTCTCCAATTCATTCAAGTCAATTCCAAGGAAATGTTCTCCAATTAAACCAAGCTTATTTCCCATGAAGGCCAAGTAGAGGAGTTCTCAAACAAGCAAGAATATCCTTCCCTCTCTCCACTTTCATCTCTCATTCATTGAAAGTGATTATCAAGCATATCTATATTGAAGATCTAGGAGTAGAATTCAGAGATCCATGCATTTGTGAGGGAGTCCTTGATTCATTTCTACATTCCATGGTCAAGTCCTTGATTTTAAGAACATTCAAACATCTTCATAGGTATGAGCGATTTCTACATCCATCCATGAGGGTTTTATGTAAGGTGAATCAAACATTTACCTTTTTACATACTTTCCTTTATGAAATTTCATTATATTTTGAAGGTTAATTCCTAAACAAGGGTTTGACCAAGGCAAACCCATTTTACCCAACTTTCATTTTTCTATGTGTAGGAACAAATTATAGAGCTATCAAAACTTTTTTGGGAAAATTGGAAACAGTTGGAGGATCTTTGAAAATTTTAGGAAAAAGTACCTAGAATAGAATGTTTGAAACGTTCTATTCCCATGTACAGAATGTGAAATGTTCTATACCCTATAACTTCATTTCACATTGAAAGCACATGTCAATACATCAGTCTAGACCCCGATTTAGTTCATTTTCAATTTCTAGCAGTTAGTTATCAGTCTGTTATTTCTAGTTTTGTCTCTATTTGTGTATTTTGTCTTCTACATTGCATCTTTTTGCTTTTCCATTTTCAAATTACATATTTAGCAAAGGATCACTGCCCCATTCAATACTTAGGTCCTTACTTGAGTTTATTGAGACATCTTCCTTCCAAGTGTGCAATTTGGAAAAGGAGGAGTGACCATCCCCTTTACCCTTTCTCCCCTTTTCACCCTATATAACAACAAATGACATGTGGTCCAAAGGAATGGATATGTCAAGATGCTTTTGAAAGCATATTTTGCATTTTATGTCCTTAGTTTATTTATCAAGATTAAGGAATCAATTTGGATAAGATGGAGATAGGACATGGATAAGATAAGAAAGATAAGAGGTGTTATGGGATGATGAAAGTAATAAATGAATAGGATAATATATACTGACTAAAGGGTGTGGATAAGGTGAAGAAAAAATGATACATGATGCTGATAGAGATCCTTAACCTTGTCAAGATCAAAGATAAAAGAAGGGAATATAGATGTACATAGGTTGAATGAAAGACAATGGAGGATGAGATATAATAGAGGATGTAGAAGATAGGATAACATTGATGAAACTCTCCTCTAAATGTAGAGTGCAAGAGGATAGTGGATTATGCATGGCATGTGTTTACCAAGTTTTCACTATGGTACTTGCCCAAGGCGCCACAAGAAGTGGTTTACACCATAGGACAAATTATTTATTTTTACTTGATTTTTTCATTATTTTTTTTCTTTTTCTTTTATTTTTCTTTTTTGATATTTTGGAAGATAATGGATATGAGATGGAGAAATGAATCAAGCAACTTGTTCCTTGTATAATACCCTTGAAACATGTGTTGCAATGGACCATGACTATTGAAGGTATTCTCAAATATATGTTGATAGGTTGAATGTAAAGGATTTTTAAATGGACGATAAGATGGAAAGGGGTAAGGGTTCATGCAAAGGATTGGATAAGAGGGGTGAGAGGGGAAAAAGGTGTTAGATAATGAATAGAGTGTTGAAAGATTTGTCTAGGGTTGGATAGAAATGTTTGCAAGATAAACATTGGTGCACACCTTGAAGGGTGGTGGAGTGATGGGAGAAATTGGATTTTGGAATTTGATATTTTAATGGAGAAAAGAAATTGGATTTTGGGACACAAGGACCCAACATACTTGAAGCAGATGATGGAGGAATTAAGATAGTGAATTTTGGGACATAGGAGCCCAAAATAGATTTGGATAATAAAAGACATTTAGGTGAAAGAATAGAGGAAACATTTGGAGTATCAAGCTTGGATGCCAATGGTGATTTTTCTTTAGGGGTGAACCCACAGTAGTGGGTTACACTTTTTTTCTTGAACGGAACCTGAACTCTACATTTTGAAAAAAACTTTCATATTTGGATGCATATTGCCATTAAACCGTTTGAAATCACAAGATGAAGTAAACTAGAGTCTTTTAGGATTTTATGTCTAGATTCTAAATATATATTTTTCATTTTTTTTTAAAATGATTTGAATGGTTTTTCTTTTCTCCCACAAAAACTGCCATGTTGCTGAAAACGTCATTTTCAAAGAGTTACATTGACTTCATAGAGCATAACTATTTTTCTAAAATAGATATCAATATGCTTCTTTTGAATTTAGTTTTTTAACATCCATATAGAGGGCATGCAATTGGTTTGATGACATTGTCATGATTATTTCATATTTTATGAATATTTGAAGTTGAGTAAACCGTAATTTTGACATACCTTGACTACATAGCTTATAACTTGTGTATTTATCAAAATTCAATTTTTTTTGGATAGAAAGTAAAATCGACGACGAAGGGCATTGCTATTTTTTAAATTTTTTTCTCCTTTCTACTATTTTTCATTGAACGTCAAACTTGGAGGTTTATATTTGATAAAAAACCTACATTCGATGCATGTCAAAAAATATAGGCCTAATTAATTCAAAAATTGTCAAATCTATATTCGTTAGAAAGATCATTCAGAGTACTTGTGCGATGTAAAAGGATGTCTCCTTATTCTTCCATTTGAGCCCCAAAGCCATGAAAAATTCAGACTTGTGTCAACCTCTGCAAATGGCCTCTAATCCGAGACTTTCAATATAAACTACTTACAATAGAAATTAGTTTCGATCAAAACTACTTTCTATCGAAAGTATTTAACTAGAATCACCCTTAATAAAGGACTTTCGATAGAAAGTACTTTTGTACTTTCTGTCAAAAGTACTTTCTAAATCCGTCTGCTTTGCGAATTTCAAGAGGAATTGCTTCCTCCGAAAAAGTGTACCCCACTATTGTGGGTTCACCCTTAGGATGCAAGTCTTGTAAGAGTGGCTTTAGAATCCAAAAGGTTTTTAATTTTTCTTTTCATTGTGGCTCTTTGGAATGCATTGCTTCTAGGAGAAACTTATGGAATCCATGTGGTTTTTTATTTTTATTTTTTTTCTTTTGGAACAAATTTTTCTTTAATTTTATAGTTATTTTGAATGAGACATGTTGATCTTTGGATGTTTGTGGATTTTTGGACTTATAGATTTTATACTTGGCATCCAAATTGATTCCAAAAGCATTGGGGTTCATGGATGGATATGAAGGATATGAAGGTATTTTAGATGAGTTCATGTAGATGGATGATTGGATGGTTCTCAAAGATGTGTGCCTTTGTTGATCTTGATTTATGATAGGATAAGTGGATTGTGAGCTAGGAGTGATAGGAATTGTTGATGGAAGGACATACATACCTAAGATGGATGGAAGAGTTGTAGGCTTTATTTTTGGGATAGAAGGACCCAAAATGGACTTAGATGATGGAGAAGGTGTATGTTTGGTTTTAGATGGAGGAATATTGGCTTTATGAGGGAAACCAACATCTTGAGTGTGCTATATATAACCAAGGCAGTGATAATTAGGATTTAGTATTATATAAAGGGGTTGTAATATACCTTGTTCATGGATGTTGTAACATACCAAATCTAACTACCCAAAAATAATAAGAAAATAATGAAAAATTTAAGGAAATAAAGGAACTTTAAAAATAATAATCTATAATAATAGAAATAACTACTCTCCTTTTCCTATGAACCTAAATAACAAAAAAATTGTTAACTAACAAAAAAAGATATAATACTGCTTGAATAACTAACTTCACATGAAATATTAACTAACTAACAATTTCTTTTTCTCTAATGATGAAAAAAAGAATTGAATTACTAATTTCACATGAACGGTAAATTAATTTTTTTCCATTTCTTACTTACTGAATAAAGAAAGCATTAACTGAAATAAATATCAAGCATTAACCATGGAACTTGTTAAGCTTGATGGTTCAATCTTAGTTGTCTTTACTTTGGGCTTGTGATCTCTTCAAGGAGAAAATAGTATCACGAGGGGTTTTTAACACCCAACCACATTGATTTTACAATCTCGAGCTAAATAGTCTTTCATACAAATTCCTTGTGGAAGTGGCTCGACCCTTCCTGAGGGGATGCAAACATGACATTCAATTTTGATGTCACCTAAGACTTGGTGTAGAACCCACAAATATCATAAACAATCAACCTATAGACATCTTTGCCTATTATAGTGACCTTCCTTGCTAGAAATTTCCCTCCTAGTTCTAGTGATTAAGGGTTACTACCCATAACATAGTACTACATTGGCCAAGGTTTTAAAGATGTGGGAACTGTGCTTCATGTTGTCATTGTCACCACCAGACTTGAATAAGAGTCCTTACAACTTTTTAAATTAGGTTTTTGTGACCTTACAAACTCACCGTCTAATAGAAATTATGTTACCAACATATTTTGGCCATGTGAACACTGCCTAAATCCCTAGGTTGACCATGATTTACCATAATAACCAATTCTATTATGGTTTAAATTAGGTAACATACTATCCTACCTAGGATATATAGATCATTAATTTCTACCAATGTTTAATAAGTCCTAAAGATTAATTGTAATTGAATCATTAAGGAATCTAAGCTACCACAATGAAAACTTATCTTTAGATAAATAATAAATTCATTATAGTATTTATACAAGACTTCCCAATGTGAAGAAATTTAGTAGATATAAACTATCAAATAAATTAATCCTCTTTGTTGGTTTAGCAGACTCTTTCATAATTGATATTGATGTTTCTAGATACCTTAGATAATAGAAGCATTTTCTTGGTCCCTTTCTAGAAGAAAGATGATGATCACCTAGTATTAAATAATTCAGACTAAGCCTTGTTCAAAATAGAGTATGATGAATCTATAAAAAGAATTGATTAATTTGTATGACTCCCTTTTATTGATGGTGTATGCACAGTAGTATACCATTCCAGAGAATTATTCAAATCCGTGGATCTCAATGAAAATTGATGCCAAGATTGTAATGCAATTAGAATGGTGTATTTTGTATGGCTCGATTGACTAAATAAGAATAAAGTGCAGCCAACAAAACGATGATGATTGAACAACAAACAATCATGATGCTATAATAATTTCCGTATTCGATTGTGTAAAATTGAAATTAAATATTTTTTACACAATCGAATCCAATTTTTTTTATAGCATTCATATGGATTGTGAAAATCTAATAGATTTGAAATATCATGATCATTATCTAAGTGGAAGTGTGATTTATATTTAAATCTATATGTATTTAATGATGCATGAAGAGATTACTGATTAATACTATAATTGGCTATCGACATGCATTATATTTATATAATATGACATAGTAATCAGAATAAAATCATGCTTGATAAACTTGAGGTCAGTTCAAAACTCAGACGTAGTGATTCTAGATGGGTGCAATAAGAAAAATTTGTGATGATCTCCTTGCCGATGACTTTCCAAAACAAAATATACAGAGTGCTAAGGAACTAGCAATGAATGAACCCAAATGAGTTGACGAGCCAAGAAAAGTAAAGCTCAATCAAGATTGTGTAACTCTTTTCCATTAGGTGGCAAGAAGAGTTACATAGCCACGCAAGAAATATCACCGATGATAATATTTGATAATAATATAATCCTTAAGTTCAGTTTTACTATCAATGTCAATATATAATAATGATAATAATATCAAGCTCAAGATGTGCTAGATTGCACAAGTATATCTATATCTATATCTATATATATGGCATATACTTATACATATTTAATTGTATGTATTTATAAAATAAATTACATATGTACTAGGAATTTAGTGTCAATTTATACTTTATACACTTAATTTCTCTGCCATCATAAATACATACACATGGTCTTTATAATATAAAACTATATGCATGTCCCTACGTATGGTTGTATAATGCTATGTATATATAGCCAAACAAATATGAATGAAGAGTTTACCATGGTTATTTTAAATTGATAAGAAAAGATCCAATGTACTTAGATTAATTAAAGGTCAACAATTCTTTATTAAACACTCGATGAAAAAAATAACCAACCTGACATAACCAAGGCAACAACCTAACCCAAGACCTAATGACTAGATATTTAGTTATGCTTCTTGTTATCTGACCTTCACCACATGTCCACATCCTGTCACTCTATTGATAGTCTTTCCATGCTCGCAAGATTGATCTATTCCTGCATCTATTAACAAGGAAGGATTAGTCATCTTCATGATCACAATCTTATAAGCAATAAACCATTTACAACATTCTAAACATTATCCATTCGTGAATAAAATCTCATGTCAATATTATTGACTAATTATTCCATATAAATAAAAACATGACCACATTAATCATAATTCCTTAATTAAATAAACAAAATCCAATTAACTAACTAACTTCATAATTCACATGCAATAATTATTACCATTATTAAAATGCCCTTAAGGAAAGGATGTATCAGATCTGTACAATCATTTTCCTTGATAATTCATGTTTTAGAAGATCTTCTTAATAAAGGGATATTGTTACTTTGAAGCAAGATGTGAATCCATTTTGAGGTGGATGAAGCATGTAAGGAATAATATGATCACAAAGTAGACCAGACCAAATGAAAGTAGAGGAACCCATCTGATAAATAAGGGGCTCATCATTATCTTCGATAGGGTTATGAGATCTTGAGGAAGATTAGGATCAATGAGGGGGATTAGGAGGGTTATGACAAGGAGATGAGGGGATAATTTGATTTTTACATGGAAGAAAATCATTAGATGGAGGGGAAAGGGTACTTTTCTCTTGATTTTTCATAGGATCATCGAAAATGATGGAAGGAATAACATGGTCTTTCTTAGGGAGTGAATTAGGAATGAAACTTGAAAGGATAATTTTTTCTTGAGATGGAAGGGGATCAACTTGGAAGAAATGAGAAGGCATGAGGGGATCGCCATGGGATTCTAGAGATATAGGATCTTGGTCAAAAGTTGGATGGGATTGGAGAGTTTTGGTATTTGGATCTTTATTTATTTTTGGACTTATTTATTCATTTTTCAGATTATCTTGTTGACATGGAGCCACTTCTAAGGATAGTGTTAGGATTAAAAGACAAAAAATCTAACAGTTACATGCAAATTTAGCTAATACAACAAAGAAATAAAACACACAAAAGATACAAAGATTTAATGTGGTTCACCCAAACCCTAGGGTACGTCCACCAAATAGAGAGTCCAATATTATATTCTAGTAAATCACCCTGATTACAATATGCAATCCCTTTCAACCCAATCCCACTGCAAGAAGCTACCAAAAAAACATATCTCAAATCCCTAACCCAAGGCCCTTTTAACAAGACCCATGTCGAGTATAAATTAGGGTTAGAATATATTGTCCAATAGAGAAGAATAACTCTTGATGCCTTTTACAATAATAAAATAATTTTTGGCCTTGCAGGGCGCTGCCCCTAGACCTCACCCTGTATTGCCACAAGGAGCGCGTCTGGGATGTTTCCCCTCGACCCTTCCCTATATCGCCACAAGGAGCGCGTTTGGGATGTTCCCCTTGGACCCTGCAAGGGGCATTGCCCCTTGACCCCATCTTGGGGGCGCTGCCCCCAAATCCCCCTAGCAAAAACTAGGGGGGAACTGCGTCGATAAAAGTGGGGAAAAATAACCTTCGAGTTTGATTAGGCTCCATATAACAATAGATGGGGTAGGAGTTTGGATATGCATGGGGGATTCTTGGGGGGAGTCCATGTTTTGTCACAATGGAGAGACATTTTGAATGGGAATATCGAGAGTAGGTATGATTGGAATTGGAGAGCATGATGGCATAGGATCTAGGAATTTAGAATCATGGGAAAGACTTATATCGAGATTTGTATTAGCTTGGATTTCTATTGTAGATAGACTTTGAGGGTGAACATAAAAGGTGTCATTATTAGATTTATTGTTTGAGGGAGATGGTTTGGATTGATGTTGGGAAGCTTTGGGATGTGAAGGAATGGTAGGAGAGATGGAGGTTACTGGTAGGCCATTGCTAGACACAGGTTATGATTTTGATCATGCTTGGAAATAGTGTCTTGTTTCTCTTTAGGTGAACCAAAAGGTTTGTCTTCAATTTCAATGCCACCATTGTCAATAAGGTCTTGGATAAGATGTTTCAAGTTTGTGCACTTTGAAGTTTTATGTCTATGATACTCACAATAGCTTTTTCCATTCTACCATGAGGGTTTAACTTTTGGATTCAACTTTTTATCTTTAGGTAGTATTATAAGATCATGAGCAAGAAGTTCTTCTAAAGCTAACTCAATAGATTGTCCCAAAGATGTAAATTTTCTATCCAAAGAATATTATTTTTCCAATTTGGTTATTTTCTTTTGAATTCCACGACTTCATGCATCTTGAAGGTATCATTCAAGGAGATTTTTTAGTTCTTTTCTTGCCTCTTGTTGTGTTCATTTTTTTAAAAGTTGCCTTATAGTCCCACAACAATGAAGGATCATTGCATCCACCTAGCGCTTGAGTCTACCTAAGCCCAATGAATCATCTTCCTTCCAATGTAATATTAAGGAAATAAGCCTAAGCTTCTTAGTTTGTTCATGCAAGATAGTGAACTATATTTCCCTGCCTTACAATGACATACTTTAGGCAGGTTCATACTTTGATCTCATTGTTGGCTCAATTGGCTCTTTCATTCTCTATTTATGAATTCTTAATCCTTGACCTTAATATCCTATTATTTTCATAATTTTCTAATCAACATTGTCTTCAAAATAGCTAGAAACATTTGCATAATCAAATACGTTATCATCACATCTTAAAAGATTGATAGACTCAAACATATTATCACCTTGCACACAAACAACTTCAACAAATTAATAACACAAATATTCAATGCCACATGAAGCATCACAAACCACTGGCTTTATCCTTAGACATTCGTTACATGTTACCAAATGAATATTCTTCAATTTTGAGATTTCCTTCATTTATAAACCATTTTCCTCTTCTAGTTTCTTTAATTTTCATTCCAAATCATCATTCTTTTTCCTCACTTCATCAAATATTTTTACCGTGTCTTCTAAATTTTCATTTTTTTCATTAACTTTTTCTAATTCTCTCTCAAGATTTTCTTTCATCTTTTTTTAATAATTATTATATCTTTGAATTGTATTTCTTCACTACCATAAATTCTTCTTTTAAAATGTTAATATCACAAATTTAATTTTTATATTTTTTCCTATCTTTTCAATTGAAATAAACTTTTATCGAACATCTTATAAATCAGTTACACTCTTTTTACTCTATTTATCCTTATTATTCCCAAAAATAACCTTAACTCCTGATTTTGCATTAAAATGTTAAAATAATATTTTACATACAAATTTCCAAGTAACTAACACATATTTTAGTCAATAATGCATTACCCCAAATATATTTTCTCACAATTAAAAACCTTTCAGCAATCGTGATAAGAAAGCTTTGTTAAACATTAGACTGTTCTCTTAAAATATGAGAGTTTTCTTTCAATTTTCTTCACACATGCTGCATCTCCTTCAAATGCTACAGCTTCATTAAACTCATACCACTTCAATCTCTTTGGTAACCATTTCACAAATGTCACTAGGGGAGAGGATCCAGTTGTTGAGCACTGTAACTTTGCGCTTCTCAAAATCCTATGTGGAAATTTCAAATCACTCCCATTTTTTTACACCATTTTGCTTGGAAAGTCCCCTGCTTATAAGTAAGGTTCTCAGCGCCACATCATCAAATATGATGCCACATCAACATGTTTTTTGCTAAGGTATCCAAAATAGCCCCCCAAAAAAGTGAGACCAATCGTAGTGCATTAGGGACCCCATACTTATGCAGTTGATGTGGCATCACACGATTGGTTGCTTTCTAGAATAAGAGACACATTTCATTCAGTTATGAGTAGTCATTAGTAGTCATCATTTGAAAAAACAACTTTAAAGTCACAACTATTAGTACCATGTTATAAAATATATTAGATATTAAATCAACAAATATGAATATTAAGTTAATAACTACTATCACACCCATAGAACATGTTGAGGTATTAGATTCTCTCCCCTACAGCCATCTTTGTTTTCAAACAATGATATTTTTTACTTCTAAGTCACCAATGTAAAATATAAATTGCAATTCATCTTCTTTAATTAGAGCGTTCTCTTTTTCCAAGTGATGCCTGGCTTTAACTTTTGTCTCCGTAGTGATTTCTTCTCCGTCTTCAATGCATTTGCTTCTTCGGGGTTTGTAACCTCCTTGATGCAGACTTCTGGAACACCTATCACGAAATGACAGGGGAATTGAAATTTATAATTTACTGGGTTCTGCAATTGTAGTTTATACTAAATGACACTTGAAAGAAAATCAAAACAAGTAAAATGAGCATGTCATTGACACATCTATTAAGGATTCAGAAGCTTCAGCATCACACCATTATACAACCCATCGTCCACTTTCAGTGTGCCATAACGAACTTCTCCTCTCATGCGCTCAGTTTGCAACAAGAAGCGGTAAACAATAACGTTGAAACCTCAAATTCTGTTTGTGAGCAAGTGCAAATACTTTGCAGGCAAGGCCTACTGAAAGAGGCATTATATGTTCTCCACGTTACTGAACATAAACATCTCAGTCCAAGTACCTGCACATATGCATATGCATTTCTTCTACAAGAGTGCCTAAATAAGAAATCCTTGCCAGATGCAAAAAGAGTTCATGCCCACATAACCCAACAAGGATTTAGTACGGATTTGAATTTGGGTGGAAAACTTGTAGTTTTGTATGCTAAGCTTGGCAGCCTGCAAGATGCTCGACAAGTTTTGGATAAGATGCAGGTGAAAAATGTGGCTTCTTGGACTGCTCTCATTCAGGCTTATTCAAAGCATGGCAATGATGAAGAGGCTTTAACAATGTTTTGTAAAATGCGAGGGAATGGGATTCAACCTGATCACTTTACCTTTGCAACTGTTTTACCAGTTTGCGCGAATTTGAAAGCCATTGGAGGAGGGAAACAGGTACATGGAGATATAATCAGAAGGGGTTTTCAGTCTGATGTATTTGTTGGGAGTGCTCTTGTTGACATGTATGGAAAATGTGAATGTATTGAAATTGCACGCCAAGTGTTTGACAAAATGCCTCAACGAGATGTGGTTTCATGGACTGCCATGGTTGCAGGATATACACAAATTGGGGATATGGGTAAGGCCGTGGAGTTCTTCCAGAAGATGCCTGAGAGAAATATGTACTCGTGGAGTGTCATGGTCACTGGATATGCTAATGCAGGATATGTTGAAGAGGCATTGGAACTCTTTCAGAAAATGCCCAATAAGAATGTGGTTTCGTGGAATGCCATTATTGCAGGTTATGCACAGATTGGGAAATTTGATGAAGCTCTGAAGCTCTTTCGAGATATGCAATTAAGTGATGTGAGAGCCAACAATGTGACCTTTGCCAGCGTTCTTCCCGCGTGTGCCAATTTGGCAGCTCTCTGCAAGGGGATGGAGGTTCATTGTAGTGTAGTGAGAAGCAGGCTTCCATTTGATGTCTTTGTATGGAACGCTCTTGTAGACATGTATGCTAAATGTGGTTCAATCAAACACGCCTGGCAATTGTTTGACAAAATGACTATGAGAACTGTAGTGTCATGGACTGCAATGATTGTAGGATACGCCATGCATGGGTTTGGAAAGGAGGCGCTACAGATATTTCAGGAAATGCAACACTCTGGCTCAAAGCCGAACAAAATCACCTTTCTTGGTGTTCTGTGTGCCTGTTGCCATGCAGGGCTGGTGGATGATGGCATGAAATATTTCAAATGCATGACTCAAGATTATAAGCTTGCCCCTTCTATCGACCACTATTGTTGCATGGTTGATCTTCTTGGTCGAGCTGGGCACTTGATCGAAGCACGAGACTTTATTAACAACATGCCAGTGGAGCCCGACTCTGCTATTTGGGGATCCTTGCTCGGTGCCTGCAGAACCCATGCCAATATAGAGTTGGGAGAACATGTAGCCAAACATCTTTTTGAGTTAGATCCTGAAAATAATGCACACTATGTACAGATGTCAAACATCTATGCTGAAGCTGGGAAGTGGGATGGGGTGGCAAGTGTTAGAAGATTGATGAAAGACAGAAGAGTGAAGAAATCTCCAGGGTGCAGCTCCATTGAGATTAAAAACAAGGTGCATGCTTTTGTCACATGAGATGAATCAGTATATGGAAATTTGGGAAGTTGTCTTTCAGATGAAAGAGGAACTGAATGACAAAATATATGCCATGGATGATGAACAGAAATTCACTTCTACCATAGTGATACCTTACTAATAGTGTCTAAGGATCATCTATTGGTTCAGCACTGGTGTTTGTTTAATGGTTGAGGAAAGAATCTGCCTGAGCCCGGAGTGTAAATCCATAACAAGCATAGACATGAAATGGAAACAGAAAAATAAGAACACAATTTATTGTGGTTTGACAATTTACCTACGTCCACACTTGAAGTAGTGAATTCTTATATTAACCCAATCTACAAATACACAATACATAGACTGTACACGGTCATTTATAGAAAACTTTTTGAATACGAAGAGATGAGGGAAAACAAATGGTCATATGACCGTTGGGCTTCACATCCCAACAATCTCCCCCGTGAAGTCCAACCAGCACAGCCATGTACATTGGTATCCCCTGCTTCCTGTTTCAATTCTTTTGGATCCCCTCCATAAACACAAGGTAATCCAGCCATATAAAGTAGCTTTGTTCTGAACAGAGTATGATTATACCTACAGAAAAATGATTGTCCAGGACCAGTGAGGCAGTGGGGATTGCCACTCTGCCACAAAGTTCATTGCTAAGATGACGAAGATATTGTTGTAAAATTAGTTTCCATTATCTTAATTATGGTAACTATTCCTGTGGGGGTCATTGGTTTTTGAAGCTGAACAAACAGTAACATGAACTCACATGACAAACAGGTGAGCACATTGACAATCTTACAACCAAAGGAATGGCTAAATTTAATGTTTCTGAAGATCATTGCCTAGTAACCAATGCGCTATTATTTTATGCAAACAAGACAAATTGTTGTGTTGCATTCACAGGAAGAACATCAATTTGAGCATAATGAGAACACGACACTTGATAAAGGGGATTTTTATCATATCAAGCACTGAACATCCTAAAGTTGTAGAAACTTAAGTGGAATTATAATACTGTGTCTGGATTCAATTCTTAGCAGGTATAGATTACAGTCCTGGCTGAAAATGGATATAAATTGTGCTAAGCTTTAGGTATTGTGCATATATTGACGTAGAGAAAATGATGCATGATCTAAGATTAGTAAAAATATAATAATGCTAGAGCCTAGAAGCACAAGGTTGAATAGTTAAAGATTGACTGATGAACTTAGAATGGATTGAGCATAGAATGCAAAATATTAGTAGTGGGTAAAAGCACAATAATCTGTCACTCCTAAGGACAATTTTGGGCGCTCATTTGCGTCATACTCGGCCGAGTCAAACTCGGCCCAGTCTAACTCGGCCGAGTTTACGTGGCACCGAATGGCGCCTACGTGGCCAAGTCGGCTCGTGCGCGAGCCAATGGGAGGGCAAGTAGGACTCGGCC
>MU224041.1:1175828-1190272 GCA_018584345.1 Thuja plicata | reverse complement strand
AAAACAATGATTTACTTATAATTATTTGGCGGGAAGTAAACTCCCTGATTTACAGTTTTTTCAGAAAATGAAAAATAGACCTAAAAATTTCAAAAAACATATTAATTTTGGTTCAATTTTTAAAAAACAAATTATAGGCATATAATTCATCCTATTTGACACATTTCATCAGTTTACATCATCTTCAAATTCTCAATAGAAATGTGACTTTTATGCCCTTGGAGTTTTACAGTTTTGGTGTTGTTGTCCTTTTCCTTTGTAAAAGGGTGACAGATTATTGTGCTTTTACCCTACTAGTTTAATCAACATTCGCATTCTTAGGCTATGGTCTTTTGCAGTTGCTTCTTTATCCTTGTTTGTATAGGTGATTCTATAAATTTTTTTTGCATTAGGTAATAAAAGATAATTTGATTTTAGGGATAGAAACTAAGCTGCCAAAAGGGTGTTGGTGTGTTGAAATTATGTAATTGTTACATCAACAAAAATGTCACATAACTATACATTTCTTTCCCTCTTTTAAATTGCCTTCCAAACTTTACCTCAAATATTTCTATTATAACACAAATAAACATACATATCTACTATTTATTTAAAACTAATTACAATTAATAGAGAATAAAAAGCTCTTAGGATTACTAGTTTCACAAGACTCCTAAAATATTTGAATAGTAGCTACCAAACAAAGTAAGCTAAGCAATTGTAGGGTACCTTTCTCTTAGAGGTTATAGTTTATGGAGGACCAACATATCTAATATAACAAACTTTCCTAGTCCGTTATTTTAAAATATCATAATAATTTTTTTGAATTTACAATTTCATTTTTTTGTTTGAATACCTTTAGATAAAAGAGAAAATCTACTCATATCACAAAAAAACACAAGTATTTCAATTTTCATTTTTTGTCAACAAATATAATACAATGATAATTTACATTTTCCTTAAGGAACATTATGTTGATATAAAAAATAATAAGTGTTCAATGAACTGAAAAAATCGGTTATAAGATTACGTTATTGACATCCCCTAATGATAATATCCTAGATTAACATTTATGTGTGATATCGCTTATGATAATAATATTAGCTACTTCCCCTTCAACAATAATTTAACTTCCTTCTCCCTCCATGTCCTACATCCTTTTAGTCACCCTAATTCTACAACTGTCCACTTTTTCATTCCTTCAATTCTCTAACATCCTAATAGTCTGATTTGTAACGTTGATAGAAACACACACACACACACACACACGCACACACACACACGCACGCGCACGCACATGCACGCGCGCGCGCACACACACACACACACACACACACACACACACACACACACACCATCTCTCCTAGAAACAAAAATAAGAAAAAATAGATTATGGAAAACCGTTATCTTTAACAATTTAACTTCTTAATATTTTTAATACTTCAATATTATTATAAGTAAGTATCTAAATATTTTGCATATTTTTGTTTATCATAATTCCTCTTTAGGAACACTAATTAAAAGAAGTGTAGTTTAGAAATACTTCACTATAATACCTTGTTATAATATTGTATTATCCAACCATAATTATTAAAGGCTTTAGACACTTATTATATCTATCATATCATGTCTTACTTGGATTATCTCATTTTGAATTATAACTAAGTCTAAAGATAAAAACACTCTCGAGATTCCTTGCAATGCGTATATAACTAGGAGCTTGAAGTTTCATCAAGAAATATGTATTGAAATTGATAATTTTGGTAGACAATTGTTAAATACAATTATATTTCCTATTAAAGTAGGTCTTATGATCCTACCGAAACCTATCCGTCTCATGCATGATGCTCTTAATTATGATATTCTTGTAGGTAGATTATGTCTCCATGCTATGCAAGAAGTCCCTTCTACTCTTCATCACAATCTCTTTATTTATAATAACAGAATGTACCTCTATAAGATGATACACATCTGTATAGTGATGTCCAAAAAGAAGTAGGACCTATATCTTCCCTTAGCACTACGTTTCTTCTGCAACACGATATCCTATTAATGATGCTTTCTAAGAGAAAAATTTGGGTTCTTTAGACTTTACATGTTCATTTTTGTGAATAATATAAAGTCCCCAAATTTAAAACTAAAATATCAAAGGAGTCTTGTGTTTCATTTTTCCAAGCTTCTTCTAAATCCATCCCAACCTATTCTTCTCATAAAACATGTCTTGATGATAATTGGGGATTTTTAGACTTCAACCCAATTAAAAACTAAGAACGAACCCTCTCCTAACATTTCAACACCCAACAAATATCCTATATTTGATTTGGAAAAACAATATTGAGTTGTTTTTAAAATTATTTCTAAACATAGATACAATGAACATGATTTAGGATGTATTGAAAAAAGTATTGAGGCCCATGAATTATCTACATCACACTTTTCTAAAGAGGTTTAGGTTTTCAACCTCATCCTCTATTGACATCCCCTCCCCCACTGTCTAATTTTTATATGGCTTCCTCTCCTAAATTTTCATCTAAATAAGAGAGTATTTTGTTCAAACTTCTTCAAGCTAACTTGATTTGTCTCCCTTGGACAAAATTAAGGAAAACTTGTACACAAAATCATGGAAATTCTAATTCTTTTTGTATGTTGTCTTCTTAAGGAGGGGAACATATATGCGACCTCCTTGTGTATTATATGATGGATTTCTAGATCTTTTTATTCCCCTATGTGTTACTTAGTAGATTCCTTAAGGAGAAAATTCTTTCATTGGGATAATCCTTTTATGCCTTTGTGCATTATCTTATGCCACTGTCCACTATTTTATGCCCCATGTGCATTATTTAGCTGATTCCTAAGGAGACAATGCTTTCTTTGCGATTATCCTTCTATGCCCTTGTGCATTATTTTGTAACTTTTCTTGGAGACAATGCTTTCACTGGATCTTTTTGTACTATAAAATGGATTTCCTTTGGAGATAATACTTTCCATAGGGCAATCCTCTTTTGGTAGATTTACTTGTGAAGAGTGCTTTGATTGGTAATCCTAGGATGGGTTGACTAGAATAACACAACTTTCTAGACTATTAATTCCATCTTTGCAGCAATATCTTGTTTAGATGGATGGAACTAGCATAACTCAACTTGCTAGACTATTTTCTACTTTTCCTCCTCTTTTTCTCATGGATCACCTCACATAATGCAACTTGCAAACTCATGGCATCCATGGTTTCCTTTTTCTCTTTTAAGATCTCATAGCTTTGCTTGTTGGTTGGATCATGCAATCTTTTCTTGTCCTTGACATTTTCTCTTTCTCTTCATATGAGACCACTTGTGCTCTTGCAATAGCATACCGAGTCTGATACTAGTGGTTAAGACATTTGTTTCATTGAGGTCTCTTCAACTAGTTGATTTGGAGCCTTTATTTTAAGTACTAACCCCTTTGTGTTGTCTTTTTGTCTTTTTTGTTTTTGTTTTGTGTACCCTTGCACATGATTGTGTGAGTTAATATCCTTATTTTGGGGGCTTCCCTTGAACTTAGTGATGTCTTATCTCTTTGCATCTTTCCCATGATCTCATCTTCTCTCTCTATCACATCTGTTTCTTCTACTTTGTTGCGAGTATAAGTGTATAAGCATACCCCTGCTAAGGTGGGGGCTAAATTTAGTGTTGTAAATTTTATGCACTACTTAGGTGTGCCCAATTCCATGCTTATGTTGTGCTCATTTTAGTGTGAATTCATTATTATATGCATTATAGGACTTTTTCTGTGCATTTGAGTCCTTTCCCTCCATTGAATTAATATGAGCCCTTAATTATAGGTGTTTCCTCTTTAATTATTTTATTCAAACATTATCTCTTATATATTTAGGCCCTATTACCACGTGTGGCCTATTTTACATGCCTCCATTTACCGCACCTTGATTTGGCACATATTTTTGAAATACTCATATCAAAATTCACCCTTGACTAAAATTTGAGCCTTTTTTCCTCGTAAAGCGTGACTTGAGATGTACAGGTCATAAAAATTCACCCTATACATCAAGAGGCACCCCTTACACACTAACTTGGGAAATTTTTTGAATTGGAGATTGATGTTTTTATTTTGAGCGAGATTTCAAATCCTTAATCGGCCTTCTTTGACTTTTGAGCCCCAAAATGGCTAGGTGAGGTATATATAAAAGGCCAGCTCCCTCATTTTGATCCATCTATGAACATTAGACATGCATCTTTTACAATACAATTCAAGCATTCAAGCACTCAAGGTGCATTTAAGCATTCAAGTAATTCATCTCTTCATGGTAGTAAGCCTATCAATCATTATGCAAGCATGCCTTTTATGATGTCCTTTTAGGTCATTGTGGAGTCATGCTATTGCATCAACATTTATGATCTCATTTCAAGAAGCACTTGCATCTTCAAGGTATAAGACACTTATCAAGCCTCTACCACTGACAACACACTTCCTTTTCCTCTATGAACTTCAATTTAATTTCAAGTTTAATTCCTAAATATGGGTTTGACTAAGGCAAACCCCTTTCTCCCAACATTCTCCTTATTTTATTTTTGTAGGTGATAGGTGGAAAAGTTTTGGATTCAAATTTAGGAAGGTGTAATAGTTTTCTTCATATTCTCAACTTCTCCATCACATTTTGGCACATCATGGACAACTCCTACAATAGAGGCAAGTCCATTTTCCCCTTATCATCTAGGTTGCCCCTAATAAACAAATTGGGCTCATATTTTAGGTGTAGGTTAGTCTCTATGTTAGCTTCTCATATCTGGTTCCAAATTTTTTATATTAGTCTGATAACTACAGTTGTTTTACATAAATCCCCTTCTTTCTCTTCTTAGTCCTAGATATTGCATTTCCTTATTCCATTTACACAATCAACAATCCTTATAACAAAGGAAAATCCCTTATACCCATTCAACACTTAAGCCCTCTTAAGCCTAGTGGGTTATTTTCCCTTCCTAATTTATTGATTGAGAAATAGGTCTAAGGTTCCTAGTTTTCCTATAGAAGCTAGTGAAGCACACCCTTTACCCATTTTTACCTTATAGTATCATCAAAGGTATGATGATTCTACTCATGAATATTAAGATTTAGAGTGTAAAATTCAACAAATTTTCAAATTCTAGTATTATTCAAAAGATAAGTGACAACAAGTAGAACCATTTTCTTATCCCTTCTAATTAACATTTATTTCCTATTATGTTGCTCCTCATTATATGAAACTAGCAGTCTAGTGCCCCACCAAGGAACCCTCGAAACAAAAAGAAAAACATATGCTATTAGAGATGGTTTTTTTTTAAAAATTTGCAATGTACTAATATACATATTTTAACCACGTTGAAAATAACAAGAAGATAAACACCAGTTTTAATCTCACTGGACATAAGTGGATGGCTGCAACCAGACTCCAAGGGTTCCATGACCTTCCTTTGTTAATTCCTTAAAACACATCAAATGAAGTGTTTCCAAAATGACCTCATGCAACATTTTCCATTCTATCATAATCCAAGGTGATAGCTCAACCCTTAGAATACCATGGAACAAGGTCTCAAACAACCTAAAACAATGCACTATGCACTAAAATAGTTGTTCATTTGTAGTAGGCAGAGGTGTCGATAGACATGCATGGGCATCCGTGCATGCAAGTGACAGTTTAAAAATGGAGATGCCAATCAAGAAATGGAGATGTCGATCAACAAATAAATGTTTTTGGCAACTATATTGTTTGAGTCTAGTGAGGTCAAGGTGTTGGTTGATAGGCTGAAGAAATGATCAACTTAGGCATTGCATGACATACACAAGTATTGATGTGGAAGTCTCTACCAGAATCAAGTCATTTTGACATGATGTTTTTCCAAATTGGACACTTTGCCTATACAACTAGAGCTAAATACATAGGGTACATAATACATAATATTGTAGCTTGTTTCACTTGATAAACATGAACAATTATTACAATATAAACAATTATGATTTACCATTCTACAACATGGTTGCAAAGCAATGAGAAGGAGTGCGTAAATGATAAAGATAATGTAAAAGATAGTTGTAATATCATCTCAGACCACTTGATTCTTGTACACTGGTCCCCAATGGTGGTTGGTCATTCCACCCGACCACAAGGTACCTAAAAAATCTCCCCATTGTGCTCACAAAGATAAAAGTATGGCCCAAGATCATACACTAACCAATCGTGCAAAAAGGATTCAACACACCCACACATCAACACACTTCTAAGAATAATGAATACAATCTCAAGGAATCCAAGATCACATCACAGAAAGGAGATACAACAAACGTACAACCACTCAACCATACAATGCAACCCGAACTATGAAAACCAACATGAGATAACATAGAAACAAAATGAAATCATCGAGAGACCAAGATTCACAATCAGGGAAGGGTAGTTATCCACCACTCATACCTAACTAGGCATGGGTGGAGAGTCCTAATGTGAGAGTGAAACCAATTTTATCTTGTATGAATGTATTTAATCTTGTTCATTATTAGTTTGTGTGTTATCTCTTGTATTCATTAGTTATTTAATTGGCCTTTCTAGCAGCCCCTTTGTGTTTTGACATCCCTAATTGAGACATTATTCAACTATCCTATTGGCTTATCTAGCAACCCCTTTAGAGCTGCAACAACCCCAATTAATCTATTAAGCACTCTTAAATTGTCCTTTTCGGATGCCCTTATGGAGCTACAACATCCTCAATTGAGAGCCACTCCACCAAAATGGCTCTATAATGACTCAACATATGTTGACGAGGATACAACACATGAGTCTCATAACATGTCAAATTCATCCCTATACTTTCACCTGTCGACAATGATCATGACATGCACTTCATTGGCATCATGCTAAGAGTTGGGCTCACATTGTTCCCATTACGATTACTCAAGTTCCAAGACAAGTATAACTCTTATAAACATAAATCAATTCACATGAAGAAATAATACAATATGGAAAGCATAACAAATTCATTAAAGTCTTCATCCAATTGACAAATGACCCAAAATCAGGTGCAACCAAGTCTCCCAAGAAAAAAAACAAAAAAATTCAAATTATATTAAAACCCATTGGTTACCTACTCATTCTTATTCCAAAAATGCATTCAGTTCATCCATTCACTCACCCCAACAAAATTTCAAAAGCATAATACATCAAAAAACCCTATTTTCTCATCAATTTAAGGGAAATGTTCAAATCTCCAAATCACCTCAAACAAGTTTGCAATAAGATTAAATCCATAAAACAATGCTACTCTAACTAGTCCACAATAATTAAATCTAAATATGAGAGAGAGAGAGAGAGAGAGAGAGAGAGAGAGAGAGAGAGAGAGAGAGAGAGAGAGAGAGAGAGAGAGAGAGAGAAACAAANAGAGAGAGAGAGAGAGAGAGAGAGAGAGAGAGAGAGAGAGAGAGAGAGAGAGAGAGAGAGAGAGAGAGATAGATCAACAAAATGAAGAAATGATGAAAGTTGAGAAAATATTCCCCAACTAAAATGAGATTTTAAGTGCAAGTAGATTTCAACAAGGATAATACAATAATAAAATACCCACAAAAAGATCTCCCTTCAATTTATCTCCTCAAGCCAAATTCAAATTTTCAAGTAGGGATTTTGAGGGAAAACTCATAAAAGACAATAAAAATATAAAAACAAGTTGAATAAGAATGCACTTTTCCTTCCATTAAAAATTCAAAGACCTAAAATAAATAATAAAATCCCAATATAGTTAAAAAAATTTACAACACTTGCTGACAACAATGACAATAATATTATAATAGTAGCCGACGACATTACACATCATGCAAATGCATATTATTTTACTCATGCACTGACCAAAAATTATTACGGACAACTAGAATGTACATTAGTATCATCACATTATGAAAAGGTAGTCGAGCGTTATCTTGCGGTAATTAGATGGGTAGGCATAGGTAAATGGTAATTGTCTTTGAAGAGTAGGAATGAAAATTTGGGCTTTAAAATATGATTGGCCATATGACTATCTCCAAATCTAACCATTGTTGAGGATATTATAGGCACACATTGAATTGTGAAGCTAGGTGGAGTTGATGCCTGCTACCTGCCATCACTCATATGCCACATGTCAAGTGTACCGAATCATATATACATAAATAACCCAAGCACATACATAGTCATCAAGTAACAATAATAAGTGAATGGGAACTTTAGTAGGCTAATCATTCTATGAATCTTACAACACCACCCCTTCTCACCCAAAATCACCATCTATCCAATTTATAAATTATCATTAATTAAAATTAGATAGCATTAACCATCATTGATAATCATTAATCATCATTTAAACATCATAGATATAATCTCATCTAACCTATAATGTTAAATATTGTTAACATCATAAATAATATAATATATCATTAAGATCATTAACTAAGATCAACATCAATAAATTAAAATTAATGAACACATGAATCCACAGAATAGGTTAACAACACATAATCACCATGGTATAACACATGAATCAATAAAACCACATCACACTCATCATGGAATCATTGATAATGCCAAATAAAAAATATCATGTGTGTGTAATTACATCCAGATATCATCATATAACATCATGACACATACTCAAAGAGTCATCATGCATATATGATCATCATTGAATCGCATGTATAACCAATTGTCCACATCAATGATGATACTATGTGAACAAAATAATATATCAGTAACTAAGTGCACCACAAAAATGATAAAACCAAGAGAACACATATGAACATTCATAAGATAATCATATAATAGTCTATCTCAGATCAAAAGAATGAGAATATAACAGGGTGCAAAAATGAGAGGCACTACATCCTCTCCCCAAGGGTTGGGCTTACTCCTAGAATCCCACAAATAGATAGGGGCATGCATCTCTCAACCGTGTGACATCCTCCCAAGTAGATGATGTCTCATCATTTGAGACCCATTAAACCCTTACTTTCTCTAGGTCCTAACCCTTGAGGGTCAACCTATGATGATGAAGGACATGAACAAGCTCCAAAGAAAGTTTTCCATCCTTAACTTGCAAGGCATCCCAATCAAGAATATGGGTCACATGAATAATATACTGCCTAATTAAATAAACATGAAATACATCTTGGATGCAAGACATGCTAGGTGGAAATGCCAAGAAGTAGGAAATTGGACCAAAATTCTCTAAAATCTCAAATGGTCCAAAAAGATGTGATGCTAGCGTAGAGCCTTTCCCATAGAAGATAGGGCTCTTCTACGATCACACTCTCAAAAACATATGACCACCCACTGAAAAGTGATGATTCAATCTACGATAATCAACATACCACTTCCATTGATCCTAAGATGCTGCTAAATGCTCTCTAATACAAACAACCTATTGCTCCATATTGCAGAGCATATCTGGACCCAATACTATTTGGTACTTTAGATGGTCCTAACTTAGAGGCACATGCCATAGTCTCTTGTACAACTTCTGAAAAGAGAACATACAAAGAAAACTACGGTATCTTTTATTATACACAAAATCCACCAAGTACAATTAGTCCTCCCATCTCAACTACTGATTCATGACACACATACAAAGTGTTGGAATGCAATATTATTGTTGTTGTTGTCATTGATGTCAACATATTCTAGTTGATTGGATGAGGTTCTTTGGTGATCTAGAATTGACATGCTTCGGATGTTATGCTATAATGATATATCTTAAACAATGTTTGTCCTAGTCCCATTCATGTTTTAATGTAATATGATTCATCATTTTGGGTCTGGACTGATATGGATATTGGTGATTACGCTTGACAACATAGTGTGCATTGTAATGTATGAATTCTACTCGTTGACACTAGATATCATGGTAATGAGTAGTGTGTTGTTTTTTGAAAGGAATTTTTAGTGTGGTCCATGTTTCATTCCTTTCCACTATGGTAATGTTTTGTGGTGACACATTTTAAATTGTATTTGGTTGACTTGGTAGGTTGATAATTAATATTATGCTTGGCTAGCATGGATGGATATACAAGCATGGAATTGCCTATGTAATGGATAATTATATTTGATATATGAATGTGACAGATGCAATGTGATACAAATCTAAAAGGATAATTCTAGATGTTGTGGAGTGTGCGAAAGTGTGCAATCGAAGACAAAAAATTATAGAATTATTTTGTGTTGCAGCTATTAATTGTTATTTCAGTGGTGGATTTGTTCTCTCAATATTTATTCTTTTGGTAGTGAGCCTTCTTTCAACTATGATAACTAGTGTTTGTACTTTGGGCAGTAAGCCTACCTATAGTGAGCATATTGGTAGTGAGCCTCTATCGTAAAAACACCTTAATCAGTGTCACCTTAACTGGTGTTTCATTATTGCTAATTGGCATTCTCCATGGTTTTTCCCATCTTGATTTTTCCATATAAAATTTAATGTTCATTGTGTATGGCATTCTTATGTCCTTTCAAGTTCATTTCTATTTTGATTATTTGATTGGATTAATACTACCATATCAAATAAGTTTAAAAATATTTTAGGATAAATGATTCACCCCCCCTCTCATTTATCCGAGACTATTCAACACAAAGCATATCCTCCCAAACCTAATTAACCCTCTTTGTCTGACCATTTGCCTTGGGATGATATGCATAGATGAAATTAAGTTGAGCATCCAAAACATGCTGAAGAGATGTCCACGATGCTGAATTAAACATTGGATCTCTATCTCATATGATCTTATAATGGATACCTTGCAATTGAACTATATCCTTCATGAACACTCACACTACAAAAATTGTGGTATAAGAAGATCTCATGGGGGAGAAGTGAGCCACTTTGGACAAATTGTTCATAGTAAGAATTATAGCATCATGATGATGTAATGACATAGGTAGCCCAAAATTTAAATCAAGAGATATTGTGTTCTATTTCCACTTGGGAATCATATGTGGATGCAAAAGAATTGATGGATGCCGATGTTCTGCCTTCACTCTCTGACACTCCACGCATCTAGCTAAATAATTAGCGATATTATGCCTCATTCTTTCCAGTGGTACAATTGTTTAAGGTAGGCTTGAATCTTCTTAACACTAGGATGTACTAAATATAGTGTATGATGTGCCTTAGAAAGGATCAAAGACAAGATATCACCTAATGTTGGGACATAAAAACAACCTAAATGCCACAAAAGTCCATCCAAGTCCAACGAAAAATCTTAAATAATTTCTCTCGAAGTCTCTCCTAGACTCTATTTCTTCTCTCACCTTCTAATACCAAGTGTCTCTAGGAAGAGCCTCAAGAATGCAAGTATGCAAATCTACAATAAGATTCAACATATAGATCTCATTCCTCCTTCTACTCAAGGCATCCATAACTACATTTTCCTTCCCCTTGATGTAACAAACATCAAAATCAAACTCACAAAGGAACTCCATCCAATGAAGTTTTTGTGCATTCAAGTTGGGCTGACTGAAAATTATTGGGAAATTGTTGAGATATTATTTAGATTGTGCATATATGTGGTGGCATTCATGTTTTATCATTGACGTCAACATATTCCTACTATTGAAGACATCGTTCCTAGTTTGTTCAATGAGATGATTTATGTGGTACGACTACTATGTTGAATATTAGATGCTGCAAAGTTGGAAATATGTTTAATGATGTATGTAGCTGATCTATGTCAACTTGTAGAGGTTCACATGATGATTTGAGTGAGATATGAAGGATTTATCAAAGTGTGGTATTTTGGTTGATCAAGAAGTGAAAGTATTTCAGTTATTGGATCGATGTGGATCGATTATGCAATATTCTTTATTATTAACCTAGTGGTGAGTTCAGGACAAGAATGTGTGTCCTCATCTTGAGTGGTTCATGATTTGGATGGTGGAAATCTATTTTTCTTTTATGACAGTGGTTGTTGGTTAGTGTTCCTGATGGACAATGTAGAGATGAGTATGAATTATGAGACAAAGTTTTTCCTATTGATGTCATCAAATTTCATATTGCTTGTTGATGTTTCTTGATCATGTACTATTCATGTTGCTAGATCGCGTTGGATTATGTGATCATAATTGAAGATTTTTCATGTAACATGTTGGTGTTCTTGGCCAACTTGGTGGCGTAGCGTGTTGTGATGGATCGTGGTGTGATTTATGAATTTGGAGCATGTTCAAGGATATTGTTATTGATCATTGTTATGTTTTAGCCGACATTCAATGGATCACATTGTGTATTGAGTTATATTGAATTAATATTTTGTAATTAGGTCCCTGGATGACCTAGTTGAGATAAATTGATGAAATATATATAAGTGTGTAATCTTTTGTAATTGCAATGTGTGTGAGAGTGCACGAGATGCTAAAGACAAGAGGTATGAGTGAAATATTCAATTGAGGCAGAGATTTGATACACTTCATGGGAATTGTATTGGCATATCAGAGATGTTGTTTTGTTAGTTTGTGAGTTTGGACAGTATGTCGTTTATGATTTGAGATCAGAGATTGTTGTAAGGAAGTGAGCCTTCTTTTGGATTATAATCCTTGTTGTATTTGAGTAGTGAGCTCTAGGTAGTGTACCTAAATGCATGTGAATTCACATTTTTAATACTCCTAATAGGGTATAGTGCTTTTAGAAGAGCACATTCATCTTGTGGGTTTGATCCCCACTATGGTTTTCCCTTAACTGGGCTTCCACATCAAAAATCTTAGTGTTATGTGAACTGTTTACTATGTTATGTTCCTGTATTCATGTTTATCTTTCAGATCTGAGATTAAGTTGGTAAATTGGTTAAAGGTCTTGAGTTTTTGGATAGAAATGATTAACCCCACCCCCTCTTAGTTGTGTGTGTGGCATTAATTCTAATAACTGCTATCAGAGCTAGTGTCCTATTTTTGAAGCTTAATTGCTTAAGGAGATCTAGGATGTCGACCTTTAAGGAGAGTCCAAGATTTGATGGAATAAATTATACTATATGGAAGGAACAGATGACTACACATTTGAGATGTATCAGTGAATGAAATTGGGATGTTCCAAATAAAAATTACAATCCTCCTATAGATATTTCTATTGTGACTGCTGATGAGAAGAAGGAATTCAAGTACAATATGAGGGAAAAAAAACCTTGTTGAGTGCATTATCAAATGTTGAATACATAAACATTATAGGATTATAAATTGTACATCAGGTATGGACAAAATTGGAAACACCATATGAATGAGATGAATTTGTGAAGCAAGCCAAGTTGTAGAGTCTGAAAGGAAAATATGAATCATTGAAGATGAGTGAAGATTAGAACATTATTGCCTATGTGAATAAGATCACAAAACTTGTTTGTACAATGGTGGAGCCCGGGATAAGAATGAAATTGTTTCTAATATCCTAAGATCCTCACCTCTTGTTTACAATCACAAAATTGCTGCTATTGAAGAAATTAGAACCGTGCTACCCGTGACAAGAAATTATTTGATTGGTAAGTTATCTATTTTTTAAATGAGAGAATTTGGAGATAGTCTTCCTAAAGTTGAAATTGTATTTAAAGTTGAAATTGCATTTAAAGATACTACTTCTAAGGACAAGCAAATATATGATTTTAGAGAAAGTTCATCTAAGTCTGAATCCAGATATGTTAAGGAATGGGCAAAGATTGAAGAAGAAGAAAGGAAGCTTGATGAGCTTGAAGCTCCAATTGCAAAGAGACTACCTAAGGGATCTTGTAAGTATCAAGGAAAGTTTCCTTTGAAATTTTATGCCTGTAATACAATTGGTCATATTTCTTCAAGATGTCTGGATAAAGAGCCTAAGTACAAGCCTGAGAAATTCAAGTCTAAATATTAGAAAAACTGTTATTATGTTGTTGATGAAGGTGTGAATGATGATGAATCTAAAAATAGTAAAGATGAGATTGTGTTTATTGCTATTAAAGATGAAGATCCTATTTTTGTGAATGAAGAAAAATCATTGGTTTCCCATGTGGATAAGAAGGGTGAATGTGTTATTGACACTGGATGTTCACAACACATTACCAAAGACAAAATAATATTTGTGAAATTGGAAAGATATGATGGTGGTGTTGTTAGATTTGGTGATGATACTCTTTGCATTATTAGAGGAAAAGGTTCTATTACTCTTGATGGTAAGAATAACACTGATGATGTTCTTTAATGGCAGAATGTCTTGGCAGGTATATGGAGAACCAGGTGAGGATTGGAGATATTAAAGGGCTTAAACCATCTTCGGATAATATGGTTTGTTCTCATCAGCAGTTTGTTGATGATTCGGTGATTATGGGGGAAGCTTCTGTTAAAAATGCTAGCAGTATTAAGAAAGCTTTGAATAACTATGGGAAAGCTTTAGGCCAGCTGATAAATTGGGGGAAGAGCTCAGTTTATTTTTTTAATGTGCCGGAGAGAAGGAAGCTGAGAATATTAAGGATTCTAGGTTGTG
>MU224041.1:1162616-1174096 GCA_018584345.1 Thuja plicata | reverse complement strand
CAAAGGAGATAATAAAGTCTTTTGAGTGTTGTATTATAACACATAATTACCGCGAAGCAAATGGTATAGCTGACTGGGCGGCCAATTATGCAAGCAAAAGGGATGAGGTGGATCAGTGGAATAATGATAATATGCTGCCAATTGAAGTGAAGTTAAAGCTCGAGGACGAGTGCCGGAAGAGCTGTCAGAAAGTAATCATAAATGGAAAGTTATTTTGAAATCAATGATAATCAGGTAAGGTGCCATTATGGCCATAAAAGGCGGTAGCATAAGGCAATCATTTCAAGCGGGATTTGGCACGTTTTATGGGTCATTTTCCTCTCTCAAAAAGAAGTCTTTGGCATTACTTGTAGAGCTGAGAACATAGCTTACAAAATTTGCAGAGAGATAATGGGAGGAAATAAGAAGTGTATTGAACCTGTGAGTTGTAGCAAATGGAAAAGGAACGAGGAGGTGTGGAGGATTCTGCAAGATGGTGGCCTCGCTGTGTATTTGGAGCGGTTGCATGGGGGAGACCCAAATATTACCAGGATTTTTCAGAAAACCTGGAAGGAAGGGAAAATCTTAGTGGATGGTGAGTATTTGGAAGTGACAGAGGAGATTGTCGCTGAAGCCACGGGCATGGATACAGAGGGGCTCAAGTTCTACCGTGACAGGATGATATCAGATAAAGCCTGGGAGACTTTCTCGGTTAATGAGAAAGAAAAGAAGAGACTGGTGAAGATTGACACATCGTATCACAACCCTAAATGCATATCCAGGCCTTGGAGGTATGTTCTGTATGTCCTCATTAGTTATATAACGCTAGATGGTAGGTTCACCAGAGCTACAGGGCATCATTTTATGCTTTTAAATCACTTCAGACATAAGGTGAAAATTAGCTTTCCTTATTATTTGCTTAGTTCCTTAGAAGCCACTATTACTAGCTACCAGAAAGATCCCAAGGGGGATCACGCTTCACACCAGGGACTCATGTTGCTGGTCTACGAGGTGATGAAAACTAAAAAATAGGCTAGGTCTGTGGAGAAGAAGAAAATTAAAGATACGGAGGAAACTGAAGGAGAGGAGGGTGACAGCATGTTTGAGGAAAACACAGAAAGCGAAGGAGAGGCTAAGGGTTTTTCAACACCAATAAATAAGAAAAAGGGTAACCCAAAAAAGAAGAAGAATAATAGCCAGGAAGGGTCAGAAACAAAGGAAAGCGATGAGGATTGGGAAATTGAAAGCAGAAAACAAAAGGGTAAAGCTAAAACCCAGAAGAAAACATAGACTGCTGACTCAGAGCCCGAGACTGAAATGGGGGTGGGCAACAAAAATAAAAAACAGAGGAATTCCTAGATGGAGGATTCTGAAACTGAGACGGAGAACGAGAAAAGTAAAAAGGAGGTTAAGAAAAGGAAGAGAGCTGAGGGGAAAGAGACCCGTAGAAACTACAATACCAGCTCGAGAAGAATTGTTCTTACCTCCGATGAGGAGGAGAAAACCCCTGATAAGAGGAAGATGAAGAAAAAAGAAGACAGAGAGAATGAAAAAGATGATTCAGAGATCAAAAAGAGGGAGCTGAAAACTGACATTCAGAAGGAGGATGTCTTTATGGACCAGAATAAAGTTGGGGATTCCGGGCTCATGGAAAACCCTCTAAATATGGAAGAAAGAGATTCTGATAAGAAAAATAATAAAGGTATTATCGAAGATTTTTCTGGTTTCATTAAAATTATGTATAATGATCAGATTACTCTCAAAAATCAAGTTGAGAAAACACAGGACGAGATGAAAATTCTTAACAGAATGGGGATAGGGGATAAAACAGTGGCGGAATGTCTGAAGGAGATGAAGGAAGTTGTCGGCAATTCAGAAGCACAGGTGGAATATGCCAACAAGGTGGAAAGTATGGAAAAAAAAGTTAAACAAATTAAAGATAAAATGGAAAAGGACAACAGGGATGAGGATATCAAGAGTTTGCACAAAAAAGTTAAAAGATTGGAGACTACTGTTAAGAAAATTGGGGAACAGTGTCTCATAAGTTTGAAAGCCTACTGTGGTCATGCTCAAATCCTCATGGATAAACTGGAAATGATTAATAAGGAAAAAGACAGCAGCATTGTGGAGAAGACGGGACCAGGATCGAGAACCAGAGCCAGTGCGAGGAAAAAGAGCCCAAAGGAGGACAAAGAAACAGAGGAACTGAAAACCTCGGTTAACAACATGCAACTCATGGTCCTGGAAGCAGAAGAGATGGTTAAAGAAATGTAATTGTCTTTGTCTCCGCTTTTCCTGGTTGGTCTTTTTTTGCTGTCCCTGCTGTTTCCTGTTTTATCTTTGGGACTTTCTTCTGTTCGATATGTTGTTTTGCTGTCCCTTTCTGTTCTGTTGCCTTGGCAAAGATGTTTTTTCTTTTCAAACTGTGTATCTTTTATCCTAGGTTGCAGGTCTTTGTAAAACCTGTTGTACTCTTTGGTTTTTTGTAAAGGTTTCGGGTCCTTGTAAAACCTGTTTTTATTAATCAGAACACTGATGATGTTCTATATGTTGGAGGTTTGAAATATAATCTTTTGAGTATTGGGTAGCTAGTAGATAAAGGTTACAACTTAAAATTCAAGGATGGAATGTGCAAGATCATTGGAAGATCTAGAATTGAGATTTCCAAAAGAAGAAAGACTAAAGGTAATATATTTCATTTTAATAATTCAGACAATAAATGCTTGATTGCTAAGATTAATAACAATTGGTTTTGGCACAAGAGATTTTGTTGCGTAAATTTTGATAACATTGTGAAGATAAGTACTACAAGAGTTGTTAGAGATCTTCCTAAAATATTGAAGCCTATTAATGTGATGTGTAAGGAATTTCAGTTGGGTAAGTTGACTAAATCTACTTTTAAGAGAGAGATTTATTCTTCAAGTGAAATTTCAGATTTGGTGCATACTGACTTATGTGGTCCTACACGAACAAGAATCTATTATGGGGACACGTATTTCATTCTATTTAGTGATAATTATTTTAGAATAATGTGGGTTACAGTCTTGAAAGAGAAATCTGAAGCCTTTGATAAAATAAAGATTTGAACAAAGCTATGGTTGAGACTGAAATAGGATTGAAGTTGAAATGTATGAGATTGGGCAGAGGTGGTGAGTTTACTTCCACCGAGTTTAATAATTTTTGTGAAGAACATGGAATAAAGAGATAGATGTTTAATCCACAAACCCCACAAAAGAATGACATTGTAGAGAGAAGAAATAGAACTACTCTAGAAATTGCAAGAACCATGATGATTGAAGGAAATGTTCTGCAGATCTATTGGAGTGAAATTGTTAGCACTGCAATATATATATATATATATATATATATATATATATATATATATATATATATATTGAACCGAGTGATAATTAAGTAAGGAACCGATAAGACACCTTATGAACTTTGGTATGGTCATATTCCTACAATGAAATATTTTAGAATTTTTGGAAGAAAATGCTATATGGGAAGAGGTGAAAACTTAGGAAAATTTGATCCTAGATGTGATGAGGGAACCATTCTTGGTTATTCTACAAAAAGAAAATCATGTAAATGTTACAATCAAAGGTTGAAGAAAGTAATTGAAAGTACAAATGTGAAAGTGGATGAGAATTTTCAGAAATAAATCAAATCTTGCAAATATGAATAAGATGATAGGAATCATAGTGTTCAGACTAGAGGAAGAATTGCTAGAAGTGAAATTTGTTTGATTTCTAAGATTGAGCCTAAAGATGTTGATGAAGCATGTAACGATGAAAGTTGGGTTAAAGCGATGGAAGAAGAATTGGAACATGTTGAAAAGAGTAAAACATGGATTCTTATTCATATAACTAAAGGCAAGAATGTGATCGATACTAAATGGGTATTTATAAACAAATTGAATGAAGATGGTGAAGTGTATCAGAATAAATCTAGACTTGTTTGCAAGGGATACTCATAGATGGAAGGAATCGATTTTGAGGAGACCTTTTATCCTTTTGCTAGAATTCAAGCTATTAGGATGTTTCTTGCATATGCTACTTACAAATATTTTAAGGTTTATCAAATGGATGTTAAGTCTACATTCTTGAATAGATAATTGGAAGAGGAAGTCTACATTGAGAAACTAGAGTATTTTCCTTTGATCGATGAGGATCAAATGGTTTTTCAATTGAAGAAAGCACTTTATGGATTGAAACAAGCACCTATAGCCTGGAATGAAAGGTTAGATAAGTATTTATTGACACTTGGTTTCAGTAAAGGTACTACTGATAGTAATTTGTACTTCAAAATTGATCATGATAACATTTTGATTGTTGAAGTTTTTGGGGATCATATTATTTTTGGTGGAAATGATAAGTTAAGTAAGGAATTTTTTGATGAGATACAAAAGGAGTTTGAGATTTCTATGATAGGAGAGATCGAATTCTTTCTTGGCCAATGATTTACACAAACTGATAAAGGTATTTTCATATCTAAGTCCAAGTATGGGAAAGGATTGTTGAGAAAAATAGTTATGGATGATTCAAAGCCTGTTGGTACTCCTATGGTTATTGGTTGTAAATTGACAAAGGATGATGATTCACCGAAAGAAAATAAGACAATATATAGATTTATGATTGGTGGCTTACTATACTTGACACAAACTAGATCAAATATTATGAATGGTGTTTGCATTGTTGCTAAATTTCAAGTGGAACCAAAGGAATCACATGTTTTTTCTATTAAAGGGATATTCAGATACTTGAAAGGGATAGTTGATTATGTCTTATGGTTTGGGAAGGATGATGACTTTACATTGAGTTCGTATATTGATGCAGATTGGGTAGGCAACATGGATGATGAAAAGAGCACTAGTGGTGGAGAATTTTTCTTGGGTAAGAGATTAGTTTCATGGGAAAGTAAGAAACAAAATTGTTTATCTCAATCTACTACTGAAGTTGAATATGTTATTGTTGTTGTTAATTGTACACAAGCAATATGGATGAAGCAAATATTGAAAGATATCAGAGTGAATATTGATGAGCCTAGTACTATTCATTGTGACAATTCAAGTGCCATCAATATTTCAAAGAACCCTGTGTTGCATTCAAAGATAAATCATATTTCTATTCAATATCATTTATTGATAGATAAAGTCAGTGAGAAATAAGTCAGATTAGAGTATGTGTCCACAAAATATCAGATTGCAGATATTTTCACAAAGCCCTTGCCAAAGGATACTTTTGAGTATCTCTAAGGTAAGCTTGGGGTGATTTCCCCTCCTGATCAGAGCTAGAGTTACATTAAGATGCATCAGTCCAATGTGCTTACAGATTATCATCAATCTGGATTGATTTTTTTGGTGGCTACTCCATAGGGGGAGTAGTGGTTAATGGTTACTAGTATGTATTTTTAGATTTTTGGCAGAGACGTTCATTCAATTTTGAGAGGTGTTTGTTCATATTTTTGGCCTCTATGACTTAGTGCATACATGTGACTTTGTCATTAATGTCAAAGGTGGAGAGATATTCATGTGAAAAATAAGTATGAGACTAAGGGGGAGAGATAGTAAAATAAGTATGTCATATTGTGAATATTGTTGGTAGTATTGTTGATATTGTTTCTTTGTGCATTGTTTTGATTTTTCACATCATATGTTTCCATCAATGCCAAAGGGGGATATTATTGGGAGATTGTTGAGATATTATTTAGATTGTGCATATATGTGCTGGAATTAATGTTTTGTCATTGATGTCAATATATTCCTACTACCGAAGACAATTTTCCAGGTTTGTTCAGTGAGTTAATTTCTATGGTACAACTACTATGTTGAATATCAGATGTCGTGAAGTTGGAAACGTATTTAAGGATGTTTGTAGTTGATCTATGCAAAATTATAGAGGTTCGCATGATGATTTGAGTGAGTTATGAAGGATTTATTAGAGTGTGGTATTTTGGTTGATCAAGAAGTGACAATGTTTCAGTTATTGGATGGGTGTGGATCGGTTGTGCAACATTCTTTCTTGCTAACCCAGTGGTGAGTTTAGGGTACGAATGTGTGTCCTCATCTTGAGTGGTTCATGATTTGGATACTGACAAGATATTTTTCTTTTATGACAGTGGTTGCTAATTAGTGTTCCTAATGAACAGTGGAGAGATGAGTATGAATGATGAGACAGTTGTTCTTGTTGATGTCATGGTATTTCATGTTGCTTGATGATGTTTCTTGATCATGTCCTATTTGTGTTGCTGGATCACATTGGATTATGTGATTGGAATTGAATATTTTTCATGTAATGCGTTGATGTTCTTGTTGTTCTTGGTCAACTTGGTGGTGTAGCATGTTGCGATGGATCGTGGCATGATTTATGGATCTAGAGCATATTTGAGGATGTTGTTATTGATCATTTCTATGCCTTAGTTGACATTCAATGGATCAAATTGTGTATTGAGTTGTATTGAATTAATATTTTGTAATTACGTCCCTGGCCAACCTAGTTGAGATAAATTGATGAAATATATATAAGTATACAATCATTTGTAATTGTGATGTGTGTGAGAGTGCATGAGATGCTGAAGAGAAGAGGTATGAGTAGAATCTTCAATTAAGGCAGAGATTTGATGCGCTTAATTGGAACTGTATTGGCATATCAAAGATGTTTTATCAGTTCATCAGTTTGGATAGTATGTCCTTTATGATTTGAGATCAAAGATTGTTGTAAGGCAATGAGTCTTCTTTTGGATTGTAATCCTTATTGTATTTGAGTAGTGAACTCTAGGTAGTGTTCCTGAATGCATGTACATTCCCATTTGTAATACCCCTAACAAGGTCTAGTTCTTTTAACAGAGTACATTCATCTTGTGGGTTTGAGCTCCACCATGGTTTTTCCCTTAATCGAGTTTCCACGTCAAAAATATTGGTGTTATGTGTTGTTTACTGTGTTATGTTCCTGCATTCATGTTTATCTTTTGGATCTAAGATTAAGTTAGTAATTTGGTTAAAGGTCTCAAGTTTTTGGACACAACTAATTCACTCCCCTCTCTGAGTTGTGTGTGTTGGATTAATTCTAACAAAATGCATTGTAAACTGCGATGGTCACTATGCAAATAAAACTGAGGACCCCCCAAAAAGTGCTTCCATTGTGTAAGTGCATGCACTACTATTTCTAGCTCCAAGTCATGCATGAGATAGTTAATTTAATGATCCTGGAGCTTACAAGACTCATAAGCTACTACATGTCCCTCATGCATAGGAACTGCCCTAATACCCTCCAAAGATGCATCTGTATACACAACAAAATCACTTGTAGGATCAGGTAGCGATAGAACTGGTGCATTGTTCAAACACTCCTTAAGAGCCTGAAATGTAGCTTCACACTACTATAACCACACAAACATTATCAATCGATAAGATATTGATAAGATGATAAGATGTGTCAATTGAGAAGAATCCTTCATGAATCGACTGTAATATCCTGCTAAACCCATGAAATTATGGACCTCTACCACATTAGTTGATATTGGCTAATCCAAAATAGCCCGAATCTTAGAGGGATCTACTGCAATTCCCTCTCCTTGAATGATATAACCTAGTTACCTTACCTTAGTCTAGAAAATCTCGCACTTTGTTAGGTTTGCATACAACTGATTATCACACACGCACTACAAGAACTGACACAAATGGCTCTTATGCTCCTCCATAGACCTTGAATACACCAAGATATCATCCAGAAATAACAACACTCTTTAAGTGTTCTTTGATATATTCCTAGCAAAAATAAATGCATTTTTTCTAATCTTTAGAAGTTATTTCATGGGTGAATGAAACAATACTCTTTAAGTGTTCTTTGATATATTCCTAGTAGAAAGACAAGTGAAAAATATAAATGTTGTGGTAATGATAATTTGAGACTTGAATAAAGTGTGAATGGTGGTGTAATGATGTAGTGTAAGAAATAGGGTTTATAAACCGATGAGTATGTTAGTAATAATTGAGAGGGGGGGTGAATTAGTGGCCTCAACTTTTAATCCTTAAATCAACCCTTCAAATCTTATAACCACTAATTATTTCTCAAGTTATCTTCTGTCCTATAAGATGAATGCCTTGAATAACTTATATCAATTTACTACTTGTCAGATTACTCTATTTCTTATTAATGTTTACCGATAAGCAGTCATCTATTTACCGAAATACAGTAAATATGCAGAGTGTACCGATATATCCAGAATGATTTATGTAAGATAAAAAAATAGTAAATAAATGAATCACACACACATAACACATGTATTTTAATGTGGAAACCCTATTAAGGGAAAAACCACTGGGACCGGTACCCCAAATTTTCACTCTTCTGAAGTGAGCCCTGTTAAGAGCCAACCCTGTTAAAGGTTACAATCACACTATTAGGTGTGACCTTGTTAGAGGATTTTATACATAGAGGTTGTCACTTAGTATCGGGCATCTAATGCTACCATCCTTGAATCAACCTCTCTCTTAGACTGTCAATAGGCATCGGGCATATCCAATGCTACTTTCATGAATCAACCTTTTTGGCACTCCTTGAGATGTACCTTAATATATAGAAGACTATTAAGTCATGCTCTGTTAAGAGACTTGATGCTTTAATGGTTAAACTGAAACATTATGACTTGTTTCTGATGCAACTTTGAATTGTAGATTTTTAGATCTATTTAAGTACATTACCTCTCTCATCAATGTATTAATTCAATTCTTTGTGCTCCACACTTTCTGTTCTATGATGTTGTGCTTCATTGTTCATCGGTGTTTGCAGAATTCCTTAGCTCTCCTTCAGCTTGATTGATCAGGACTGTATGAAGTTATTCTTCATCAATTTCTCTTCAGCATCCTCTTTCTATTCATTCCCCTTAATCCCCTTTTCATGCATTTTGAAAATGAATTAAGCTTGTCTCTTATATAGACATGATATTCATTATTTCTTGATTCTTGATTCTTGGCATGAAAAACAATCTAGCCAATTAGATTTAAAGCATAAATCTTGATTTGTCTCGTTGATATCTTCTTTCCAACTATACAAATCAACTTTAAATCAATCACTTATCTTTGGTCGAATAAAAAAAAGTAGACAACCAGTTAAGTCCTTATTTAGCTCTGCCAGCTACATATTTTGTCATTTTCTTAACTCTATGTTCCGTTGGTCACCATTGTAGTTAGTTGTCGGTGACAACTGACAGTTCTGTTGGTGAGACTCTAGTTAGCTTCGTGATCTCCGTCCGTCGGGCATCATTAGAATTTTACTTCGTCAGGCAACACTGCACGACTTTTCTTCGTCGAGAAACACTATCTTCTGATCGTTGGGTATCACTGTGACTGTTCCTCTTTGCTTTTACCGATGGTGTGCACTCCTTCGGTGTTGTTTGTCACTTAGTGAATACATGACTTTTATGTATTGTTGAAAGCATAACCTTGGTTCTTTTGGTTCTCTGAAGTCTTTGGCTTTATGTATATGACCGTACAAATGATATCAAGTTGACATCAATGACAATACAAATCCTTAACTGATTTAATGCCTTGCATTATCTTCAACTTAACATTGTCAAATATTCAATCAATTACATGTCATCAATCTCTCCCTTTGGCATTGATGGAAACATACTATATTATCACACTATACTATTTCTAATACAATATGAAATACAATAGTTGAGTTTCATCAAACTACCATTCTTGTGTTGTGATAACCGATAAATGTTTAACTGTCGGTAAGCTCTATTTTTAGCTTAGATTTGATTCTTGCAACTCTCTTTATTCTTATGTGTTGTGTCCTCTCCTTGTGTAAATTTTTTTTCCTTGAATTTTCTTCTCTTTTGTTGTCTTTCTCTCTTGTCTGCAACTCTCCCTTTGTATAATATTTCCATACAATTTCTCTCCCTAAGGATAAAATTTCTCCCTGTTGGAGTAATCTGCTAATGGATAACCTTTCTCTCTTTCCAGAAAGATGTGATAATATGGATAATCTCTCTCCCTTTGACAACAATTCCAAACAAATATCTGACATTCATGTCAAACTATCTTTTCTCTCCATCCATAATATATTCCTTGAATTTCCCTTATCCATCAACAATACACCAATACATTTTGGTGCTTGATTCTGATATATACCTGTCTGTATATAGATGTATCTTTGAAGTTCATCTCTTTGCTAGCATCAACATGAATGATATTCTGATAATATATAGGTTGATGCAGCCTTCAGTCTTTTACTGACTGGTAGGCAAGGGTTTGACCCCTAGTTTCTTTCTCAAGTACTCAAATGTATCCTTGGGCAGTGGTTTGGTGAAGATATCAGCTAATTGTTCTTTTGATTGCACATACTCAAGTATCACCTCTTTTCCTTGAACTTGTTCTCTCAAATAATGATACTTGATGGCAATGTGTTTAGTATTTGCATGCATGACTAGATTCTTGGAAATGTTTATTGCACTGGTGTTATCACAATAGATAATTACTGGTTCTAGGATCTTCATATGCATACCTTCTAGCAATTGTTTGATCCATGCAATATTTGAACAATTTGCAATAGCAACAACATACTCTGCTTCTACAGTAGACTGAGAGATGCATCCTTGCTTCTTGCTAATCCATGTGACAAGTCTGTCACCCATAAAGAATGCTCCTCCAGATGTGCTCTTCCGGTCATCAAGATTTCCAGCCCAATTAGCGTCGGTAAACACCTTAAGTTCAAATTTGCCTTCTCTTTTATACCATAAGCCAAATTCCTCAGTGTTATTTAGATATCTTAGAATTCTTTTCACAACAGTCATATGTGATTCCCTAGAGTTAGCAAAAAATATACCAAAAATTCCCACTGCATGTGCAATATCTGGTCTAGTGTGTACAACATACATGAGTTTTCCAATCAATGATCTTATACAAAGTCTGATTTACCTTTGTTGTCTTGTCCTCCTTTGTCAACTTACATCCAGTAGCCATCGGTGTTCCAACTGGTTGGGATTCTTCCATCTTGAATATTTTTAGGACCTCTTTAATGTATTTGGATTGTGTAATAAAAATACCTTCACATTGTTGCATGATCTGTAGACCAAGAAAGAACTTGATCTCTCCAAACATAGACATCTCAAACTCTTTTCTCATCTCATTAGAAAATGATTTGCATAGCATATCATTGCCTCCAAATATGATGTCATCAACAAATATTTCAGCAGTCAAAGTGTTAGCATCAGTATCTTCCTTTAAATAAAGATTATTATTTTCACTAGTCCTTACAAATCCAATACTTATAAGATAGGAATGAATTCGTTCATACCAGGCTCTAGGAGCTTGTTTTAATCCATACAAGGCTTTATGAAGTCTACATACCATGTTTCCCTTGTTTGGATCTACAAACCCTTCTGGTTGTTCAATGTATACCTCTTCTTCAAGTATTCCATTCAGGAATGCAGACTTGACATCCATTTGATATACCTTGAATCCTTTATATGCAGCATAAGCAAGTAATATT
>MU224041.1:1085340-1152029 GCA_018584345.1 Thuja plicata | reverse complement strand
CCAATGCTACTTTCATGAATCAACCTTTTTGGCACTCCTTGAGATGTACCTCAATATATAGAAGACTGTTAAGTCCTGCTCTGTTAAGAGACTTGATGCTTCAATGGTTAAACTGAAACATTATGACCTGTTTCTAATGCAACTTTGAATTCCAGATTTTCTGATCTATTTAAGTACATTACCTCTCTGATCAATGTATCAATTCAATTCTTTGTGCTCCACACTTTCTGCTCTGTGATGTTGTGCTTCACTGTTTGTCGGTGTCTGCAAAATTCCTTAGCTCTCCTTCAGTTTGATTGATCAGGACTGTATGAAGTTATTCTTCATCAGTTTCTCTTCAACATCCTCTTTCTATTCATTCCCCTTAATCCCCTTTTCATGCATTTTGAAAATGAATTAAGCTTGTCTCTTATATAGACATGATATTCATTGTTTCTTGATTCTTGATTATTGGCATGAAAAACAATCCAGCCAATTAGATTTAAAGCATAATTCTTGTTTTGTCTCGTAGATATCTTCTTGCCAACTGTACAAATCAGCTTTAAATCAATCACTTATCTTTGGTCGAATAAAACAAATTAGACAACGATTTAAGTCCTTATTTAGCTCTGCCAACTAGATATTTTGTCATTTTTTGAACTCTCTGTTCTGTCAGTCACCATTGCAATTAGTTGTCGGTGACAACTGACAGTTCCATCGGCGAGACTCCAGTTAGCTTCATGATCTCCGTCTGTCGGGCATCATTGGAATTTTACTTTGTCGGACAACACTGTGGCTTTGCTTCATCAGGCAACACTATCTTCTTATCGTCAGGTATCACTGTGATTGTTCCTCTTTGCTTTTACCGATGGTGTGCACTCATTCGGTGTTGTTTGTCACTTAGTGAATACATGACTTTTATGTATTACTGAAAGCATAACCTTGGTTCTTTGAAGTCTTTGGCTTTATGTATATGACCGTATAGATGATATCAAGTTGACATCAATGACAATACAAATCATTAATTGATTTAATGCCTTGCATTATCTTCAACTTAACATTGTCAAACATTCAATCAGTTACATGTCATCAGAGTATAGACCAACACAATTAAAATAGTTAATTCATAAGAGTGTTATGAGAAGGTTATGCATGATTATGAATTGTACAAATGCTAGCAGTGAGCGATTTTGAGTGACACTAATGTTAGTAGTGTGTAATTCATAAGGATAAAAAGAAAAAATGGATGATAAGTTCACGATGAATATGACCTAGTAGGGGTGATTATGTCCTTTTATACATGTGCTAGACATACAATTGAAAGTTTTGGTGCAAGAGTCAACACATAATGACTAGTTACAATTGAGTTGGCTTGGGCCTTGCTTTGAATTTAAAAAATACAAATAAATCTTGAAATTTTAGAGACTATCTAACCCGTTCTCTTGCAATTCCTATATCTTAAAATACAATTAACACTCTCAAACTCGAAACCATACATCAAATATTGATCCATTGACAATGAAAGTTATATTATGGGTTATAAAAATTGTCTTAACCTAAATTACCAACTTTTGAAAGTAAAAACTCTAAATCAATTAAAATCATATACTCAAATTTTACTTTTTAAATATCGATAATACGTTGTAAAACAACATATACTCTTTTCAAGAGTCGACACATAATGACTAGTTAGAATTGAGTTAGGTTGAAAAATGCAAGTCAATATTACAATTTTAAAGACATACCTAACCTAGCCCATAGACAATTCCTAGTTAGAATTGAGTTAGGTTGGGCCTCGATTTGAATTTAAAAAATGCAAGTCATGACATCTTACAATTTTAAAAACATACCTAACCTAGCCCATAGACAATTCCTACATTTCAAAATACAATTAGCACTCTCAACTCAAAACCACACTTGTAATTGTAGACATATGGTTTTCGGATCGAACTCCATGTTCCATCTTCAGGAATAGATAGCCAACAAGAGATTTATCATGGATCATAGAGTTTGATCGACAATCATTTCTAGAAGCTTTACATTTCACACTTGTAATACTAACCCATTGATAGTGAACATTATAGAATGAATTGTAAAACTCATCTAACATAAATTAACATTTATTTAAGAACAAAAATGTTAAACCAATTAAAACATACACTTAGATTTTACAATTTAAATATTGAATAAAACATTGTAAAACAACATTCACAATATCCATCTCATAAATAATAAGCTAGTTTTGTGACGTAATCCCACATGAACCAAATAAAACAATTGTCCTGATAAGTGGAACAACATATTATACCGCAAATGGCAGATCAGAAAGAACAATTCTACCCATTCAACAATTGTTGGGAACACCAAATGAAAGATGCCATGTTACAGTCTTCCTTTCTAACCCCCAAAGCCAAGCCCTCATGTCCAGTCAGAATGATTGTCCAGCACTTTGAGCGTATGGACAGGTACCATCAATTGAACAGTAGCAGATGTCTTCCCTGGTTGACCCCAAAAACCAACCAATTCAAGGAGTTCAGCAATGCGTCTACCAAATGACAGGTGAGAAAAAACGATTCCATCACTCCTGCAACTGCTCTGTACGCTAAATGATAGGCCAGAAAATAACAATTCAATCACTCCTGCAATTGCTCTGTAGATCAAATGACAGGAGAATTGAAAAAGATTCAGTGGGTTAAACCAATTTGTAGTCTAGGGTTAGCAATGTAGTTTACACCAAATGACAGCTGAAAGAAAAGAAAAAAAAGAAATAAACAACATGATATTGTCACATCCATGGAGGATTCAAAAGAAGAATCATCACATTTTAGAGCTCATGGTTCAATCCCAGTATGCCCAAATCAACTTCTCCTCTAATGTACTCGCTTTAGAGCAACAAACAGTAAATGGTGATTTTGAAACCTCAAATACCGTCTGCGAGCAATCGCAAACACACTGCAAGGAGGGTTTACCGAAAGAATCATTAGATATTCTCCACGTTACTGACCATAAACAGTATAGGCTAAATACGCATACATATGCATTCCTTCTAAAACAATGCCTCAACAAGAAATCCTTGCCAGAGGCAAAAAGAGTCCATACCCACATAACTCGAACAGGATTTATCACAAATTTGCATTTGGCAATCAAACTTGTAGTTTTGTACGCCAAGCTTGGGAGCCTGCAATATGCTAGACTAGTTCTGGATAAAATGCAGGAAAAAAATGCGGCTCCTTGGACTGCCATGATTCAGGGTTATTCAAAGCAGGGGGACGATGGAGAAGCATTGGCAATATTTTGTGAAATGCAGGGGACTGGAATCCAACCTGATCAGTTTACCTTTGCAACAGTTTTGCCAGTTTGCGCCAATTTGACCGCCATTGAATCAGGGAAACAAGTACATGAAGATATAATCAGAAGGGGTTTTCAGTTTGATGTGTTTGTGGGGAGTGCTCTTGTTGACATGTATGCTAAATGTGGATGTATTGAGATGGCACGCAAAGTGTTTGACAAAATGCCTCAACGAAATGTGGTTTCATGGACTACTATGGTTGCAGGATATACAGAAATTGGGGATGTCGGTAAGGCAATGGAACTCTTCCAGAAGATGCCTGAGAGAAATGTGTACTCGTGGAGTGTCATGGTCAGTGGATATGCCCGTGCAGGCTGCGTTGAAGAGGCATTGGAACTCTTTAAGAAAATACCCGACAAGAATGTGGTTTCATGGAATGCCATTATTGCAGGATTTGCACAAATTGGGAAGTTTGATGAAGCTCTGAAGCTCTTTCGAGAAATGCAATTGAGAAACGAGAAACATAAACATGTGACCTCTACCTACGTAACTGTTTTGCCAGTTTGCGCCAACTTGGCAACCATGGAAGAAGGGAAACAGTTGCATGGAGATATAATCAGGATGGGTTTTCAATCTGATAAATATGTTGGGATTGCTCTTGTTGACATGTATGCGAAATGTGGATGTATTTTGGATGCACGTAAAGTGTTTGACAAAATGCTTCAACGAAATGTGGTTTTGTGGACTGTTATGGTTGCAGGATATGCACAAACTGGGGATGTGCGTCAAGCTATGAAGCTCTTTAAGATCATGCCCGGAAGAAATGTGTATTCATGGAGTGTTATGGTTACTGCATATGCCCAGGCAGGGCGTATTGATAAGGCATTAAAGCTCTTTAAAAAAACACCTCAGCGGAATGTGGTCTCATGGAACGCCATGATCGCAGGGTATGTGCAGAATGGGAAGTTTCATAAAGCTCTGCAATTCTTTCAAAAAATGCAATTGAGAAATGTGAGGGCTAACCTTGTGACCTTTGCCAGTGTTCTTCCAGCGTGTGCTAATTTGGCAGCTTTCCGCAAGGGGATAGAAATTCATGGGAGCGTAGTTAGAAGTAGGCTTCCATTTGATGTCTTTGTATGGAGTGCCCTTGTAGACATGTATGCTAAATGTGGTCGTATTCAAGATGCCCGGAAGTTGTTTGACAAAATGAGTACGAGGAATGTGGTATCATGGACTGTAATGATTGTAGGATATGCTATGCATGGGCATGGGAAGGAGGCACTCCAGATTTTTCAGGAAATGCAGAACTCAGGTACAAAGCCGGACAATGCTACCTTTGTAGGTGTTCTGTGTGCTTGTCGCCATGCAGGGCTGGTCGATTATGGGAAGCAATATTTCAGATGCATGACTCAAGAGTATAACCTTGTTCCTACTATCGAGCACTATTGTTGTATGGTTGATCTTCTTGGTAAAGCTGGGCACATGGATGAAGCACGGGATTTTATCAAAACCATGCCAGTGGAGCCTGATACTGGTATGTGGGAGTCGTTGCTTGATGCCAGCAGAACCCGTTCTTATATAGAGTTGGGAGAACATGTATCCAAGGGCCTTTTTTGAGGTAGATCCTGAAAATGATGCACGCTATGTGCAGTTGTCAAACATCTATGCTGGAGTTGCCCAGTGGGATGGAGTGGAAGAAGATTGATTGAAGACAGGAAGATGAAAAAAATGCAAGGGGATGGATTCGGATTAATAAATAGATGCATGCTTTTGTCGCATGAGATTGGATCAGCTTATGAAAATTTGGGAGGCTGTCTTTCACACGAAAGAGGAATTGAATGACAAAAATGTATGGTTTCGATAACAAGCGGGTATTATTTTTCCACCATAGCGATACCTTTATTAAGATTGTCTAAGGACAATTGTTTGGTTTGCCTGTGGGGTCTATGAAATGGTTGAGGGAGGAATTGAACCCCTGGAGTTTTTGGACGCCCCTTTGTCAACAAAAGGCAGTTCAGTCATATAAATTAGTCCCTTATTCTAAATAAAGTATGATGATGATGACGAAATTGTTGTAATTTATGTTTCCATTAGCTTAGTGATGGCAACCATTCCTTTTGGAATAATTGGTTTCCAAGTTAAACTAGCAGTAACATGTACTCACATGACAATTGGCTTGGGCATATTTGGGAGTCTTGCAACCAAAGACAGTATAATTTTATGTTTCTGGCAGTCTAATGCCTAGCAACTATTGCACCATTATTTTACGCAAACAAGACAAATTGTTGTGTTACATTCACAAGTTGTTTTTGTCATTGCTCCTGCTCGAAAGCAAAACCTAACAGAAGGCAACCTGCCTCTGATTAATTTTCTTTGGTGCTATTTTGCGTATAACATGTGGACTGCATGCGATTGCTCTACGGATTGCAATATTTTGATATAAGTTGAACTTAATTTCTCCATTATTTACAGACACTTTTCAAATTTCCCTTTGTTGACTCTGTTGGTTCTATATTTCATTCAAGCATTCTTTTTGTAAGAGTTCTTCTATTGCTTTTGCTGTCAAGCATTTTGAAATATTTGTTGAGCTGCAGCTCATATGGACTAGCTAAGATTCAAACCTAGAACTATATATTTTGCTGCTGGAATGTTCTACCAACTGAGCTACCGGGCCCTCTTTGGCCAGCCCATCATCAGACAGAGTGTGGCTTATACCTTTCCTTAAGACACACTTTAGGTACTTGGGGATCCTAGCCTAGCTCTGCTACCACATGTTGAGCTATAGTTCATATGAACCAGGTAGGATTCGAATCTAGGACCATCTATTTTGCTGCTGGAGTGCTCTACCAATTGAGCTACTGATCCCTCTTTGGCCAGCTCATTGTTGATCCAAGTGTGACTTGTTTTCAACAATATTGTTATGTTACAATTTTTCAAACTCTTGTTAATGAAAAAAGTATAATAATGAAGAAGTGACGACTTACTCTTAAGAATACAAGAGGAAAGTGACGTACACGTTTTTACCCCATTGCCAACAATTAGAATACAAAAATAAGATGGAACTTGAGCGTTGATTTTAAAACTAATCCTTATCCAATGTCTGTTGTGGAAGCATTTGAGTATAACGAGTACACAACGCTTGATAAAGTTGTCTCTCAAAATATCACGAACAGAAAAAGGTTTAGAAACTTGAGTGGAATTATAACATTGTGACTGGATTCAATTTTTAGCAGAAGTGGTTTACCGAGTCATTTAGGGCAGAAAATGCCTTTAGATTGCCCTAATCCTCGGGTGTTATGTATCTATTGATGTATTGAAAATTGCATGATGTATGACTACTGAAAATATCATAGAACCAGAGGTGTAAAGTTAATTGGTAAAAGAATTACAAATGCAATTAAAATGGATTGAGCAGAGAATGTATGATACTAGATAGTTTATTGGGACATGCATATTCATTGACCGTGTAATGACCTTGGTGTTATATGTTTTAAGGTTGCATGTAGAATGCCTCTTGACACTCGAGACCCAGTATGCCTTATCTTGGATTCTCAAATTTCTCGAGTTCCTCATTAACCCTTCTTATATGTCATACTTTTGGTAAAAAATGAACGATTAATTTGTATGTTAGGATCTTTGGCTCTATTTATGGCAATTTCAATATGATATGAGAGGAAGTGTCTTGGAACTCTCTGATAGTTCTTTATTTCAAAATGGTACTCACAATAGTAATGCAGTGAAGACTTTGTGCACTAGCCATTGTTATTTGCCCACCATTCTTGCATTTTTGTCAACAATGTTGCAGTGCAAACCACGTGCAAATCTGTGACACATTATTCATGTCCATTCTCTCCTCTGTCCCTCACGTTCGTTCTTTTTGTTATTTTCATTCAATTTTGTTCACAGTTTTCTCAAGGCAAAAATATGAAAACTAAAATCTAAGATGTTGTAGAAGAAGGCAGACAATTAAGGTAGTTTTAGGTGGTTGAGTAAGTGAAGCAAGAAGAAGAAATGGGTAGTGACGTTGACATTCAAATTTCCAGAAGTTTCTTTTATGATGCTTTGTGTACAAAGATTGAACATCAATTCACAGAGTGAAAGTGAGGGGATCTTTCATTTCTTCTTGTGATTGGATCAAATCATTTCATGCCCATAGTTCTGCAACTCAAGAAAGAGAAAGAGATTGCATTTATTGCTAGATGACATCTCTCATAATGATCCCTTCAAACAGGGTAGAAGCTGGAGGGGGAGAGTGGTCGTCATTGGGTGGGGATTATCATGAATGAATGAAAAAGGTGCTGATCTATATTCTTCTCTGTACGCAAATCCTTAGTACTTTATAACTTTATTGGAATGATCAGATTTGTAGGCAAAATGAAATATTTGTTTGGAGTAACAATAAGGCTTATAGATTATGTTTGAATTGAAAGTAGTTGTCATCCCACGTAGCAATTATTTGAGCAAGGATCGAGATCAATAAGGCATATTGTGGTAGCAAACGATGTGGAGTAATAAGGTTAAAATGTCATATTATTTCCAACCACTACAATAGTTAGCCATTATTGTTGATTCAAAGTGTAAATAAATAAGCAATTAACAAAATCAGAATTAAAGAGATGCAAGACAAGACAAACAGTAAATACAAACACCGGAACTACATGGTTCACTAATTTGGCTATATCCGCAAGGAAGTAGGGGGTCTCTTTTATTATTATCTTTGTTCCAGTTAATATGCTTTAATATGCTTTAGCTACATCCACAGTTAATATGCTTTAGCAATATAATGAATAATAAATTATTGCATTATACACAATTATAGAAACTTCATAGAAGCAATTCATGGAGGGAAAACAATAAGGAGCTGAAGAGACAACCATTGGACTTCATTATCCAACCATCTCCCACTTAAGGTCTAACCACTGCTCCAAGTCACTCAGAGATATTCCCCCACTTCCCAGGTTTATTGCCACATCTTGCCAAGAGAAGCCCTGCGAAACTCGATCTTAACCTTTGAGACTATCTTTGTCAATGCATCAAGTGGATTCACCTTTGTAAGGATCTATTCAACTTTCAATTTCTCCTCTTCAAAATCACTCCGGATGAAGTGATACCTCAGCTCAATGTGCTTTGTTCAGTTATCAAATGCTGCATTCAAGACATGTAGCTTGCAGCCCAATTCACCCAATAACCATTGCAACCATATCATTTCCTTGGCACCTTCAATGAGAGCAATGAATTTGGCTTCGGTAGTTGAGACCACAACCACTTATTGCTATCTAGAAACCCAACTAATCGATGCCCCAGGGAATGTAAAAACATGACCATTAGTTGATCTCCGTTTCTCAAATCAGTAGTCATATAAGAATCAATGAAACATTGCAGTTGTGCATCTTTCCCTCCAAAGCACAAAGCATAATTTTAAGTGCCTTTCAAATACTGTAAGATCCACGTAATAACTTGCTAGTGAGTTTTACCTGGATTGCTCATAAATTTTCACACTACTCCCATTTTATGAGCAAGATGTTGGGTCAAGTGCATAACAGTGGACGAGTTTGAAACTCCTTTCATATATTCTTGATCTTCTTGTGTCTGGGGACAAACAAACATAAACAGCAAGTGGTGTTCTTACAGCCGTAGCACCCTTCATGTTTAATTTGTCGAAGACCTTATCATTTTATTATTCTTGTGACAATCTGATCTCTCTTTTATGTCTGTCCTTGATTATTGTGATCCCAAGAATCCTCTTCGCTGCCCCCAAAACTCACTGCAAACCTGTGAACTATGCTGTTTGAGATTACTAACAACACTCATACTAGTGTCATTGCTAGCATTGCATCAACATCTAACGGCAATAAACCAAACACACCATTCTCCAACAATTTGTAGTAGACACACTTGAGAATCTGGTGAAGCGTTGCTCAGCCGTGAAGTAATCAAACTTGAGAAACTAGCCATGGAGCTTTTTTCTTGCTATACAAGCTTCTCCTCAATCTGCAAAACAAATTCTTTTTCCCTTCTTTTCTTAAACCTTCATGTTGTTGAATATAATTCTTCTTGTAAGTCACCATGAAGAAACACAGTCTTAACATCAACTTTCTCTAATTTGAGTTGCAGAGCCCGAGAATGCTCAGATGGTGGTCATCTTCACAACTGATGAGAATATTTCATAGAAGTTTAGGCCCTTTTGTTAGTCATACCCCTAACCACCAATCTGGCTTGGTATCATTTCCCACCTCCCTTGTTTTCTTTTGATTTGAACACCCGTCGATTTTTTAGTACTCTGCTATTAGGTGGAAGATTCACTAAGTCACGTGTGATTGGTCATTAACAAATCCATTTCTTCCTTCATTAAACATTTATCCATTTCTCACAATTGATGTCTTTGCAGGTATCTTTGGAGGTAGTCGGTTTTGCTTGGTTAGAGATTAACACATGATGAATATGACTAAATCTTTTGAATTGCCCACAGAATTTCCTCTCTCTTCATTGTTTCTATGTTGCAATGAATGACAATGAATGATTAGGCCCTTGTGTAAAGGTACCTTGCTGTTAGGCCCTTGTGTAAAGGTACCTTTCTGTTAGTTAACAGGAACCTAACTTTATATTTTTTTGTGCATACAAGTGACAACTAAAACTAATAGTTAAGCTATGTGTAATGATACTTTACACATATTTTTTGCTTATTTTACATGGCACTACTACCTTCTAATAATATCCAAAGAATAAATACCATGTATACTTTTGATCAGAAAGCAAGAAAGACAGAGCTTTTAACCAGAAAGTTTTTAAAAGGTGAAAATCACAATTTAATAATAATCAAACATAATGCAAAGATTTTGTTGGTTCCTTTTCTTGCTGATATGAAAAATACTCTCAGAGAGCTTGCTCTATTTATCCCAGACACTGACCAGGCAAGATGCAAAACGATAGAAACAAGGTTTTGAAACCTCCTACACTTTGAGCTCCACTAACTCAGGCGGGATTACCCTTCTAACTTAGAATAATGAAATCATTGAATTATTCCAATTAACCGTGGATGAAATTACATGGTTTGATTGTTGTAACTTTTATTGAAAAACAAACCGGACCAAAAGTAAAGATTAATTTTAATAGTGATAGTCATTTGATTTAATGGAAATAGACCAGTGCTTAATCCTAGGGTATGGAGTCATTTATGAACGATTTTTAACCAGCTTGATCATGACATGAACTTGACACAATTACAGCCTCTGACATAAACACAGATATACCTTATATATCTATCTCAACACACTTTAACAAGCTAATTTATCAAATTCATTTTATACCCTGAATCTTATTGAAACATTCCTAAGGCATTTTAGTCTTTCCTTGAAAGAACCCTAGAAGTATTTCATAATCTGCCTGACAGACATATAAATTGAACATTTCTCAAACATTCAATCTAAATAAAATTCAAAACACCAAAATGAAGACACAATACTCATTATATGCTTTAGAAACTGTTAACTAGATTTTATTCAAAATCAGAATTGCTTGCTACATTGAACAAATATTTCTCCAAAAACCTAATATATTGGTCTTAAACCAGAGTTTACAATTATATTTTGCATTCTCAAAAATAAAATGGCTATCTCCTTTCCCAGTAGTCTTGGAATCCTTTTATAATTAAGGATGCAACAAGCTACCAACTTACTGGGAAAGATTTACAAAAATCTTTTGCAACAACCTTACAACAGACAAGAAACAAAATTTGTAACAGAACACGGGTGACAGCTATTGGCAAAGTCTGAATAAGGTTTGTTGTTGTTGTTGACAATATCCTCCTCATCCTTTCAGCTTTGCCTCCCACCTGTTTACCTCTTTGGCGGTGGGCCAATCAAAGGTCTTTTCTTCCTCCAGCTTTGCAAAAGCTTCTACCCATTTGGCATCCATGGCAGTTCTGGCCTTCGAAAAAAATTTAGCCATATCTCTCTTGATTTTGAAAAGGCTATCAATTAGTTTATTGCAATATTCTGCATTTGTATCCTTTTCCAAGCGTTGCTTTATATCTTGATTTCCTAGTATAGCATCAAAACCAGCTACCCAATCTGATTGTGTTTTCAAAACACCTGTTTCATCATAAATTTTTGGGATCAATGATGGACACTGATCACCAAATAGCTGCAACTTGTTGTCTATTAAATCAGATTTGCCATTGAAAAAGGCAAAGGTGTCATTCAACTTACTGACCATCTCAATGGTATCTGTTACTTTATCTGGGAAATCATCACTATACAGCATAGCTGTTTTTAACTTATCCAAAATTCTTTCCTTCCTTGAACACAATTTGAAAGTAGGCTCTAAGAAAACCATAGCTTCTACAGTTGTATTTGAGGCTTCTTGTAATGACCCATATAGTGTATACACTATGTCAATTTTTTGTTTTAAGACATCAATTCTGTGCTGCAATATGAACAATATGACAGACATAGCATTTATGCTCTGTTCCTGTGACACATCCTTTGATTGTGTTTCTACCAATGTAGAGTCTCCCTTAACTCCTATGGCAACATCTATCACAACTTCAGCCTCCTCCTCAAGGGTTGGAGTTTTTTCCCTTTTACTTTCTATTAATTCCTCTTTTAATCTGGTAATTTCCTCTTCTAATGTGTGGTTCTTGGACCACCACTTCTTCATGTTTCTTTGCCAGGGCCATCATTTGGCCAAAAGTTGTCTCATATCTCTTGGATAGGTCATCGACTTTCACCAGGTTCATGAATGAAACTTGTGTCATTAACTGAGCTATCTCAGTATCCGAAGTATTTTGCAAATTCCATATCATCCTGTCTGCCCTTTTCTCTTCTTTGATGGTCATGACTAAGGGTTTTTGTGTGGCAGGAGCTAATGACCATATTGCCAGGGTTTTGGATTTAGGATCAAATCCTGATCCTTTCAAAACTTCATCCATTTCAAACTCTGTCTTCAACAGAGGATCTTCTTGCCTCCTAATCTGATCAATAATGAATGTGGACTATAGGTCCCAACCAGGCATCAGCATTACACCACTATTTTGTACCAGCAACCTGGCTTGTTCCACAGTAATCTGTTCACTCTTAGGATCATAATGTTGGAGTGTTTGTACAATTTCCTCTTTCTTATCTGCATTCTTTTCTTTTGCAGTCAGCTCTTGTCTCAAGTTCTTTTGTTTCAATTTAACCAAGAAAGTCTTGAATTCTTCAGATTTTATGAACTCATCATCTTTCATGAACTCATTGGCCATCATAACCCTTTCGTCATCCTTTTCAAATAATACCATCTGATTGTCTCCTTGGCCCTTAGCCTCAGGCTCTTTTTGCAATTGTCTCTTCAATTTTCTGAAATATTTACCATGTTCTGAGATCATGGCCTTGGCCATGCTTTTCCTATCCTACACCATCTTGTGCTCTTTCTTTTGTTTCTTCCTCGGTGGCTCTCTGGCCAAAGTAGCCTCTTCACCGGCCTCTTCACCTGCCTCTTCTTCTTCATGTTGTTCTTCTTTTTGCTGTTCCTCCTCCTGTTTTTCTTGGTGTTCTTGGTCATGTAGTGCAACTGGAATTGGGGACCCTTTAGATTGTGCATCTTCAGCAGTGAATTGTGGCACTTGTGCCATTAGAGTTTCATAGGACTTGAGCATTTCCTCTATCCTTTGGAAATATGGGAGATCAGGGAAAAAACCAGAGAATGAATTATCTGATTCTTTCCACTCAGATTCTGCTCTCAGGAGGTCATTCCACTTCCTTCTCCTGTCCTGGACTTCTTGTTTATTTAGTTTGTTCCTTAGAATATCCTCGTCATCCAGTGGCTCATGGTCTCTAATTTTCTGCCAAGGAGTCATTCTTTTTAGGGCTGTTTGCACAAACTTCTCTGGATCACAGAACCTGGCAATTGCTGCAGACATTCTGTATTGCTTCAAGAAATCATTTATCAGATCAAAAACCCTTTTCCCGATGGAGAAGTCAAAACCCATCCACAATCTGGGGATAAAAGTTCCCTTCTTATGCCCCTCTAGAAATTCCTTATCTACCCAAGTAATTTGCCAGAAAAATTCTTAGAATGCAATCCTAGGAGGAACAAACTTGGGAAGAATATGAGGAGGTTGAGTACAACCATATACTCTGATGATAGTAATGTAATAAAAAATGACGAAATCAGCCCAATTGTGAGAGATAGGCCAATTTGGGACATACTCGCAAGGTCTCAGAATCTTTCTAACCTCAAAAGGAAGCCTGTGTCTGTCTGTTCCTAACAAATTAAGAATTGGATCCACAATCCAGTTGTAGAAGCATACAAATGACAAGTTGATGGATGAACTATCCCATACCTGAGTCCATCTTTGGATTGGTGCATCCACACCATACTCTGAGACAAACAACTCAAGCTCTGTATGAATTCTCACGAGTGAGCGAGTACACACTCATTTCTCAATTATTTCACAATCGCACACTCGCTGGCTTCTAAATCATTGTCTTTGGATCTGAGCGAGTGAGCGATTTTCATTTTTTTATCATGCACTTTATCTGGTCGCTCACTCAGGCTGCAGAACACTTCAACTTATAATATGAGCGAGTGAACGATGATCCTTATTCTTCATTCGGTTGCCAGCTCGCTGACTTGAAAACTCTCTATGGCTTAATCCTTTGCGGTTGAGCGAGCTCTTTTATCTTAAAATTCTCTTATCGCACACTCGCTGACCCTTTTTGCTTTTCTCAAATCTGTGAGCGGTTGAGCGACGGTTTCATTTTTTCCATCGCGCACTCGCGGGCTTGAAAATTTAACCATCTCATCGACCGCGAGTGTGCGGCTGCCAACCTTCTTTCTTCAATCGCATACTCGCTAACAACTTTCCTTTTGCCTTCATTTATGGGCGAGTAAGTGATATACCTTTTCTTTTCCTTATCGCATACTCGCGAGCTTATTTATTCAAACTTCAAATCATCAGCGAGTGAGCGAGGTGATAAATGATCTCATAATCGCCCACTCGCACACCTTTTAGAACATTGAAAAATACCTCTGTGACTGAGCGGCGAGCTTTCAAGTGATAACTTTGGCATGAATTTATTGCTTACTCGCATTGCAAAACATATATGAGTCAAAACTTGAGCGAGTGAGCGATCTCTACAACCTGACTTCCTCGCATAGTCGCTGACTTAAAAGACAAACATGGAAACCTAATGCGCGTATGCGACTACTTCATTTTTTCATAGCACTCGCTCGGTCGCAGAGCATAAAGTGAACAACACAACATCAAAGCGACTATGCGACACACAAGATTTTGAGTCATCGTGGACTCGCTAGACCTTCTTTTAAATGGGTTAATTCCTCGTGAGTGAGCGATAAATAGAACCATTCCTAACCCGCTTAGTCGCCAACTTACAACCCGATTTCAAAAATACATCGCGACTGCGTGATTTACACTCTTTGGCACCCAAACCGCTCACGCGCAACGTAAATAATGACTTGACACAATTTTACTGCGACTGCGCGATTTACATTAAAACGACTCATCGCTCACTCGCATAACTTGAAAACATGTTAAAAGACCAACGCGACTGAGCGACAAACATTTAAAACAGAACAACATTAATGAATTTTGACCTTTTAAGCATAGTAAGACATGGGATTTAAACCAGAAAGCACGGGAAAAAAACAATGCTAAGAATTTTGAAAATTTTCTTGGTATAGTGCTAACAGATTCTACTTTTAAATAATAAGATTAATAACATCCAAAACATCACTATTCCATTTGCTCAAAGCCAAAAAGTTCACAATAATGTGCATACACAATTTTCTTAGAGTTTTCAACAGATATGAAGAAAAAATTATCCAAATAGCAGAGCACAAAACATAAGAAGAATAAACGATCCATAGACTAGAACACAAAGTTTACGATTCATGAAACTACATTTAGATCTCTTTCATAATATCTATTCAAAATAGAGTAGCATCAAAAAGTTCTATTCATAGCATCTCTATCTAATATACATAGATAATATCAAAGTAACTATCTCTTGGAAATAACGACTTCTTAAAGAGGACCATTTCTAAAACAACTTAAAAGTCACAACATAATACAAAAATAAGGTAAAGGCCCTCTAGAGCCAATAGTTTTTGGTTCCCAACCATGAGTGAAACATACAAACATCATAAAACAAGACTCGATTGATAATGATAGCCCCCTCATCTTCAGTTCCTTGCTCTCCATGTGGTGCCTCCTTCGCTGCATCATTTGAACGCATATCGTCAACATAATTTTTGAAGGATAAAAGATAGGATGCTAGGTTCTTCAAAGTCTCCAATTTCTTTTCATTCACCCTTTCTACAGATATATCCTCACCCATTCTTGTCTTGAAGCTTTGGGCTACATCAGTTCTTTTTTCTAGCTTATCTCCATCTTCTTCAAATGTATTTATTTCTAGAGTTGACAAACGATGCTTCAACTCCTTGAGATCCCGCCAGGACTGTGCTAGGGTTGATTTTAATTTGGGTGTCTAGCTCATTGATCATGGAGAGTTTCCATTCCAACATATCTACCCACATGGAAGATTCATTCTCATTTATATTACTGATAATTCCTTCATTAATTAAAACAACTGGAGGTAGCTTAGAAACTTCTTGCAATTCATGGAAAACCCTTGACAAATTATTCTTCTCCCTCTTTCACATTTTGCAAATCATTATTCTAGGCCTTCAACTTTTATGATATTTGAGCATATGCTCTCATAGACTCTTCAATACATAGTATTCCACCAAACATAAGTTAACTAGCCTAATTGTCATCTGCCTGTTGCTCCCCCACCTTTGTTGTCCTTGTTGACAAAAGACACTAACGTTGCCAAAAGATACTAACTTGGTTGGCAGTATCATTTATATGGCATCATGATCAGTTCACACTAACCCAGTTGGCATCATGTTCATTTTTTTATATACATGTATTTAGTGCTTATATGATTAGAGCATAGCGTTTTGCATTGACAGTATGTATATTGGATATCAGTGATGGTTTTAGTATGTGGCATTGATCTTGTTATGGTATCAAATCAGTAGTATTGACTAGCAGTGATTACTATATATGATGTTTCAAGTTTTGATTATAAATGGTGAAAGTTTAAAAGATCCATTTCACGATCTTTACATTGACATTTCAAAGTATTAAAACCTTTGGTCACAAGGTTGTGACCAAGACAACGCTAATATTTGTTGCTAGGGAGACTTTTTGGTCATCCCCCTTGCATCTTTTTGAATGATTTGGAATACCTTGTCATCATCTTATTGAATAACATTTACTGTACAAGTTGTTGATGCCTTAACTATCGACAATTAAGTGGGAAGATTAAAGTTTTATTTTGAATGCCATATCAACATCATATAGTATATTGTTTATGGTGTTCCATTTGATGGAACCCATTTTCGTTTATGGCACGGTTTCAACAGTTATGGGAAGAAGCAAGGGTATCCCTCTCTCGAAGCAAGGATGGAACAATTACAGGCAGAATCTTGGTCGGTTTGTGACAAGTGTGATGAACCCATTACGATTTTTCGGTTCTCTCATTTAGCTTATGGTAATATTTGTTTAGTTTTCTATTATTAATGTGACTGTCATGTATATGGTCATCCATATTTTATATGCTTTGTTTCATTCATGATTGTTGATTCTTTCATCTTTAACAGATTTTGGGTAGTTTATTGGTCTGTTACATTTGCATCATACATGTTAAAATACACAAACCCTTATCGGGGTTGACATGCATTGCATCGTAGTCACGATACGTTTGTATCATACACATAAAACCCCTGTCGGGTTTGGCATATAGTGCATTATGTTCACTGTGAGTTGGTTGTGACAGTACAACTGTCGTATGGAGAATACAGTAAGGATGTTGTTTACACACTCACGGAGATCATAGTATGGATGTCGTGTTTATTAATTCATTCACAGTAATGACATTGTGACTGTTTGTTAGTTCCAGCCACACTCATTCCTCATTGTGCATTTGTTTAAAGTGAAAGTCTTTTCATATGTGACTCGACTTGTTCATACATGATCAATGTTGGATTAACTTTTGTTAAGGGTTATCATTTTTCTTTGATCTTAATGTGCATTATGTTGAATGTGGTGTCACTATTTCCATTGTATTTGTAACTCATGCATTGCATTGTGTCACTGTTAATGGTATACTTAAAAAAAAGTCTTGAACCGAACACTTAATGATACATACAGTTATATGGACATAACTATAATACAAGGTCCATAACTATAATACAAGACATGATAATGTCACGAGGGAAATTGTAACATGGGAGTATAATGTGATTCTTTTGGGGAAGTTTGAAGTTAAACATTACTTTGATTTATGAATCGAGTGACAAAGATTAGTATAGTTGAGATATTAAATTTGTTGTAAATCATTTCAGTTTATCATTATTTTATTTTGTGATATATGATTGCAGATTTTTATCATTTGAAGAACAAATTATTAAAGGGGCATATCAGAACATGATGAAAATGGACAATCGGTTTTTGAAATAGTTTGTAAACAGTTTGGTTTTAGTTTTTCCTATCAGAGATACTTATTTATACCTTAAAAGAAGAGTAGTTTTAATATACAGACAGAGAAGAAATAGTGAGTTTTTGATTGATCATATTTTGATAGTATATTGTGCACAACCAGTTTTGTGACAGGAAGTTCTGATTGACTTATAATCTATGATTAGATATTATGCACACCATGTATTGTGTTTAATGATGTATAGTATGTAGTTGTAGGGGCTAATGACAATCGGGTTTTTTGATCTTTGTATGTAGAAAATTGTAAAAGATTTGAGAAGCCTATATGGAAGATTATAAAAGGCCAGTGAAGCACAAAACCCCTGTGAGATATAAAGCTAGTGATGCACAAAAAACCAGTGAGGCATTAAATTTGTCAATGAGATAGTATCAGTGAGATGTACAAATTGATTTGAAAGATAAAGCTAGTGAGGCTTATTTCGAGTGGTTTTATTCCCTAGGAGGGTTTCCACTCAAGACAATCCTTGTGTCAATATTTTATGTATGTTGTGTACTTTATGTTATATGCATTATTTGATTTAAAGTTGTTCAAGTTTGTTGAAAGTTTCAAAAAGAATTTAAAGGCTTGATTTTGTGTATGATTACTGATTCACCCCCCTCTTAGTAATCATTATACTCCAACAATTGGTATTAGAGCCATCCCCTGTCCTTAGGGTTGTCCTGGTTTAGGGAGTACTCTATGGTTTGTCAAGAAGGGTTATCTGGATTTAGGGAACCATTATTTGATGGATCTAATTATGCTTTTTGGAAGTACATGATGAGGCACCATTTAACATCTCTAGGATATGATGTTTGGGAAACCACCCAAACTGCTTACACTAAAACCACACCTCCTTCATCTGTTGATGAAAAAAAAGCCTATGAGAATGATGCAATTGCATCAAATGTTATCTGTTGTGGTCTATCTAATGATGTCTTGGTTAAAATAATGGATTGTGAAACTACATCCAGTATATGGGAAAAATGTCAAATATATATGAGGGAGATAAAATTGTCAAAGAGGCAAAACTACAAGCCTATAGAGCTAGGTTTGAAATCTTAAAAATGAATGAGGAAGAGAAAATAGCTGATTATTTTCTCTGTGTTTTTTATGCTGTAAATTCTATTTGAGGATTAGGTGAAACTCTAGAAGAGACGATAGTTGTTAAGAAAGTGTTGAGATCACTTACCTCAAAGTATGATTCCAAGATCTTTGTTGTTGAAGAAAAGGATGTAAACAAGGTAACTCTTGATACTTTGCATGGTCTTTTAACTGCATATGAAATGAGAATTTCATCTGATCAACCTAAAAATGAATCTACATTTAAGTGTGCTAAAATAGAATCTAATTTCGAGTATGATCAAATTGATAATTTAGAATCATCCTTTTTGAGTAAACTTAGAAGAGGTTCAGGAAGGTATAAAGGCAAACTAGCATTCAAGTGTTTCTCTTGTGGTGAAATAGGTCATTATGCAACTCAATGTCCTAATAAAGATAGTGACAATAAGATATTCAAGAAAAAATAAACATCAAAGTTTTAAGAGGAAAAATAATTTTAGAAAGAATAAGGCTTTGGTTGCAGATGTAACTGATAGTGGTTCAGATGAACCTGTAGAAGGAAATGAACAAGTTTTATTTATGACTATTAAGGAACCTCATAACAATTCTTTATAAGAAAATTCAGAATCTGAAATAGATTATAAAGGATAATAAAAAGTAGCTCTAAAAGAAATTAAGAAGGTTAAAAAAGAAGCAAATGATTTAAAGACAAAGATTCAAAATGATTCAGAGTTCATTGCTTCTTTAAAAATTCAGATAGAGAGAATAGATGTGTTTTTGAGGCTACTGAAGAAACTATTAAAACCAAAGATAAAAATTGTGATACTCTTGAACAAGAAATTATATGTTTGAGAAAACAATTGAATAAAGTCCCAGATACTGATTTTGGAGAAACCTCTAAAGAAGGTGGAAAAGGGAAAATAGGGGCTCAATACTGTGATAAATGTAACATCTCTCTGAATAAGCCTAATGGTCACAAGTTTTTTCTTAAAAGAAACACAAGTTTAGTAAATCGAAAGCTATATCAGTTTCTAACTAAACTTCAATGTTATAAATGTACTCAGTTGGAACATAAAGAAAGATTTTGTCAAGTTTCTTCTCAAAATCTAATAGATTCTGTATCTATAAAAAACTTGTTTGGAGACCTAAAAAGGTTTCTATGACTGCTTAATCATGTGTCCTTTCCAAAATAAAATATGTTTGGATGCGAGATAGTGGATGCTCTCATCATCTAACTAGAGACAAAGTTAATTTTGTAAAACTTGATTTATTTGATGTTGGGACAATTAGGTTTGGTGATAATAAATGTTTTCAAATCAAAAGATCAGGTATAATTCAGCTTGATGATAACATCCTAGTTACCAATGTTTATTATGTTAAGGGGATGATTCACAATTTATTGAGTGTAAGTCAAATTTATAAACAAAATTTTATACTTATTTTTACAACATTTGGGTGTCAGATTTTAGAGGCAAATGGTTCAGTGTGTGCTACAATAATTAAAACTGAAAGTAATGTGTATTGTTTACAAGGAATGTAAATCAAAAGCAATGGTGAAATATGCATGGTTAGTGAAATAGGAGAATATTCTGAAAAAATAATCACTATAGATTATGAAGGTCAGTTAATAGAAGCAAAAAGGGAGATTACCAGACTTACAAAATAAAATGATAAACTGGAATTTAGTCTTACAAAATGTCAAAATTTAGAAAATGAGTTGGACTGTATAAATACATATCTTTGCTCACAAATAGAATAAGTTTTTAGAAAAGAAATGAAAGTGAGACAACAACTTATAGAAAATGTAAAAGGTTTGACAAGGATGTTTCTTGGCTAAAAGCCAAACTAGCCAAATTTAAAAGCCAAACTAGCCAAATTTACTGAAAATTCTGATTTCCTTAAGGAACATCCATGGAGCATGAAAAATCACCTATTACTGGATAGTTCTCATCAAAAAGTTCAAACATTTGATTCAAGTCAAAAGTTCAAATGGTCTTCTATTATATAGTAAGTGAATAATCAACTCAAAGGATCTAAATCCTTCATCCTTTGAGCAACAATATGGAGTTTTGAGAAGGAATTTTCATAATAAAGTATGCTATTTCTATTTCCTCTAAAAGGTGTTTATCTCATATTGACATTTTATGATAATATTTTTGTAATATCAATATGATAGTATATTTAAAGCAAATTGTTGATAAAAATATGCACTTTCATTTACATGTTTTTATCAATCTATTTTTTTTCCTCTATATATTCAATTTTTTAAATAACTATAATAGTAATATTACAAGGATATATCATTGGTTCAGTGCGATTTGTTAATCTAAGGGGGGGGGCTTTGTATCTTGTATACAAGATTAAAAGTTAGCAGACTTAATTTATTATAGATTGTATTTGGTTCATAGTAGTTATTTCAGTCTTCAAGGTGTCTACAAAACAATTACTAGTTTTGATATCACAGTGCTCGGGAATGTTTGAGTGACAGATATGGTTTGAACTTACATGTTATATCATCAAGCAAAGTATTGTTGATATTGCAGATATAAATGGTTATATTGATCAGTATTATTTTGGTCTATTCATGGCATTTGCACATTGAATTATTGACTTCTCTAGTATTGGTGTTGTGGGACTAACTCTTTGTTGTCCTTGATAGACTATTGTCTTGATAGTCATAAAGATTTCTACATCTCATGATGATCTCAATTTTTATGTTCTTACTCACATTATGATTCTTGAGATCTGGACCGATACTATATTTCTTAGAATCTTGACCAAGTATGGTTTCTATGATAGTGAGATTATTTCTCTTTACGACAATACTCTAGATACATTATTCAACATTATGAGTCACAACATGGTAATAATGATATTTTGAATTGGATCTTTAAGAAAACCTTTATATTTTCATTTTGTAATTAGATACATATGTTTTCTCATACAGGTGGTTATACTGCTCAGGATTAAATCACTATTATTTTCTCAGGCATATCTCTTGCAGGATTTCTCTTTATTGTCCTTGAGAGTTTAGACAAATTATGATAATTAATGAAATCTAGATGCAATTTATGCTATCTTTTTGTCTTAGCTTTGGAAATTATGCATGTAGTATTTCACCTTGGCTAAGGTTGACATTACAATATGTTTGTATCTCTTTACTATCACCAATTAGCACTTTGGGTCCTTCATTGCACAACATATCTATTTTCTTTTCCATTGTTGACAAAAAAATGGGGAGAAATGGTAATGGCTACTTGGCTAGTATTTTTGCAACCAAGGAAAAAGGGGGAGTTTGTTGCTCCCACACCTTTTTTTTCCTTGTTGACAAAAGATACCAATGTTAACAAAAGATACTAACTTGGTTGGCAGTATCATTTACATAGCATCATGATCAATTCACACTAACTCAATTGGCATCATGTTTAGTTTGTTATATACATATACTCGATGCTTATATGATTAGAGAATAGTGTTTTGCATTGAAATTATGTATATTGGATATTAGTGATGGTTTCAGTATGTGCCATTGATCTTGTTATGGTATCAAATTAGTAGTATTGACTGGTAGTGATTACAATGATGTTTCAAGTTTTGATTATAAGTGGTGAAAGTTTAAAAGATCTATTTCATGATCTTTGCAATGATATTTCAAAGTATTAAAAACTTTGGTCACTCACAAGGTTGTGACCAAGACAAATCTAATACATGTTGCTAAGGAGACTTTTTGGTCGCCTCCCTAGCATCTTTTTAAAGGATTTGGAATACCTTGTCATTGGCATATTGAATAGCATTTACTGTACAAGTTGTTGATGCCTTAACTATTGACAATTAAGTGGGAAGATTAAAGTATTGTTTTGAATGCCATATCAACATCATATTGTATATTGTTTATGGTGTTCCATTTGATAGAACCCTATCTCATTCAAGCTAGGTCATTCCCATGTATGGCATAGTTTCAATAGTTATAAGCAGAAGCAAGGGTATCCCTCTCTCGAAGTAAGGAAAAAATAGTTACATGAAGAATTTTGGTCAGTTTGTGACAAGTGTGAGGAACCCATTAAAAGTTTTTGGTTCTCTCATTTAGCTTATGGGAATCTCAGTTTAGTTTCTATTATTAATGTGACTCATGTATATGCTCATTCATATTTTGTATGCTCTGCTATTCATTCACGATTGTCAATTCTTTCACATTTAACAGATTTTGGGTAGTTTATTTGTCTGTTACATTTGCATCATATATGTTAAAGTACAAAAACCCTTATCAAGTTTGACATGCATTGCATCGCAGTCACAATACTTTTATATCATACACATAAAACCCCTGTCGGGTTTGGCATATAGTGCATTATGTTCACCGTGAGTTGGTTGTGATAGTATAAATTTTGTATGGAGAATACAATAAGGATTTAATTGTTTATACATTCATGGAGATCATAGAATGGATGTCATTATGTTTATACATTCATTCACAGTAATGACATTGTGACTGTTTGTTAGTTCTAGCCACACTCATTCCTCGTTGTGCATTTGTTTAAAGTGAAAGTCTTTTCATATGTGGCTTAGCTTGTTCATACATGATCAATGTTGGATTAACCCTTGTTAAGGGTTACCATTTCTCTACGATCTTAATCTGTATTATGTTGAACGTGGTGTCACTGTTTCCATTGCATTGGGTAACTCATGCATTGCATTGTGTCACTGTTAATGGTATACTAAAAACAGAGTTCTAAACTAAACACTTCATGATACATACAATTATATGGACATAATTATAACACAAGACATATAATAATGTCATGAGGGAAATTGTAACATGGGAGTATAATGTGATTCAACTGGGGCAGTTTGAAGTTAAACATTACTTTGATTTATGAATTGAGTGACATAGATTAGTATAGTTGAGATATTAAATTTATTATAAAACATTTTAGTTTATCATTATTTTATTCTGTGATATATGATGATAAAGTTTTATCATTTGAAGAACATATTATTAAAGGGGCATATCAGAACATGACAAAAATGGACAATCATTTTTTGAATTAGTTTGTAAACAATTTGATTTTAGTTTTTCCTATCAGAGATACTTATTTATACCTCAGAAGAATATTAGTTTTAACATACAGACATAGAAGAAACAATGAGTTTTTGATTGATCATATTCTGATAGTATATTGTGCACAATCAATTTTGTGACAGGAAGTTCTGATTGACTTAGAATCTATGATTAGATATTATGCACTATGATGAACAACGACATGTATTGTGTTTAATGATGTATAATATGTAGTTGTAGGGGAAAAATGATAATAAGGTTTTATTTTCTCTGTATGTAGAAAATAGTAAAATATTTGAGAAGCCTATAAGGAAGATTGTAAAAGGCCAGTGAGACACAAAAGGCTAGTGATGCATAAAGCCAGTGAGGCACAAAACACTAGTGAGGCACAAGTCTAGTGAGGTAGTAAATTTGTTAATGAGATATTATCAATGAGATGCACAAATTTATTTGAAAGATAAATCCAGTGAATCCAATTTTGAGTGGTTTTATTCCCTAGGAGGGTTTCCACTCAGAACTATCCTTGTGTCAATCTTACGTTTATGTTGTGTACTTTATGCTATATGCATTATTTTATTTAAAGTTGTTCAAGTTTGTTGAATGTTTCAAAAAGGATTTAAAGGCCTGATTTTGTGTATGATTACTGATTCATCCCCCCTCTCAGTAATCATTGTACTCCAACACTGCCACGGTGATAGATTGATTCCTTTTAATTTGTTTTAGTTTATTGGGGTTCAACCCCTCAATGGGAATACTTATATCTTGGTCTACGAGCTTGATTTATTTATTAAATAGATTAGATAAAGGAAGTTAGAGTGTTCACTTACTTCTGTAGCACTACGTTCTTTTGTACCTCAATCTTGAATCTTTTTTATAATGCACCCATAAAGAACTTTGTGTGATAAATGTACCCTTCGATAGTAGTCAGAACCATATCCACTCTACGTAAGATGAAGTCTAGCTCTGGGACTTCATGTTCAATCTTGTCTCCAATAGGGGGTGCAATTTCTAAGGATCTATGGCCAGAATTGGGGTCAACAATCATTCTTGAAATTCTTTTGTCCTTTTGGGCTTGGGACTATCCTGTAGTAGTTTAGCCACAATATCCACTTTTATATCTAACATTAAAGTATATCTCTTCTTTTTCTCCATAAATTTCTTTGGCCATGAGGGAGAGGTAACAAAAAAAGAGATGTGAACATTGGCTATTGCATTAGTGGATGGTGGAGGAGTATAATTAGAAGGGGGTAGAATCACCAAGCATAGAAAAATCTAAACTATCAAAGAATGTGTTGGAAATTTTATCTCCACCAATTTGGTGGAAGATAAAGGAATCATTTTCTTTGGTAACATCTACCAAAGTTGACATGTTGTTAGGTGTTGGAGAAACAAGTTCGAGTAGTTCCTTTGCTTTCTTATCCCTTAGAGAATATTGGTACATCTTCCTCACAAATGGATTTTAACTTCACACTATCCTCTGGTTTCTCCCCATCTCCTCCACACTAAGATTTACATCTTTGGGGATTAGGAGTTGAAATGGTTGGAGCCTTAAAAAAATTAGGGTTTTGAGAAGCACTTTATCCCGAGCTTGGTGTCCCCTTTGATGCATAGGAACCAAAACATTCTTTTGATTTCTTCTCTATCCACTTTCTTTTCCTTTCAGCCACATGTGAGGTTCTATTCTCTATATCCATGCCATTTTTTTCTAACCATGAGAACTGTAGAAGAGGTATAAGAAGAATATTTTGATAAATTTCATTGACCATTTCTAATCCACCATCAACCAAATCTTTAGGATAGATAGAGGTAAATTAAAGGCCCCTGACTTGATCTAGGGTCAATATCATGTAATATTTTTTTATAATTCCCTTGCATCTGGTCAATCCTCCTAATAGTCTTCTAATTGTAGATGATGTATGTATGTTTTTCCTCTATGAAAATTATCTTGAATAAAGCCTTTACTAACATACTATGGCCTTTGTGATAGAAATTGGAAATTGAAATTTCATAAAATTTTCTTTGCCATCTTGGTAGCTTCATTTCTCTTACAAAAGAAATCCACGAGGGAAATGGGAAATAAGTATTCATTTTTCTTCATATTATCTACATATTTGACACTTACTATTTCCATCTAGCGACACACCTCTAGGAATAGAAAATAATTAGAAACACATTTGAGAAATTTAAATGGGTTATTTTTAAGACTCCCAATCCTTAAGTAGGCAAATCTATTAAATTGAATTAAGTAGTTGTCAGATTGAGTCAACAGGGTTGTATCCTTGGAATAAATCCTCTTTTTAATGACCCTTTAATCCTCTTAATCATGACCCATAGAAAGACATCATTAATTCAAATAAAATTTTCATTCTTTCTCTCTTTACAAATTTAAGTACCTGTATACATGTGTATCTACCAATGGAGACTGTAGGGTTTGTAGGCCGAGCTAGAAAATTTCTTTGCTAGTAGGAATGTATGTAAATAATGAGAAAATATGGAAAAATATATTTGTCTATGACTATCCAGTTATTCATGTAAATAGTGTCTCATTAACCTCACCTATGTATTGATTAATACTATAAATGCCTATCATGAAATATCACATCTAGAAGGAAAATTATTCTGATTCAACACTTCCCACAACACAATGCGATAGAGTAATCACATTGGTAATTTCATCTTTAAATGACCCCTTTTGAGGAGTAAGGGGAGTCTATAATTACCCTTCCTCTTAAATTTTTACTAGCCTGTGGTAGTACGAATCAGGTACCATTTTGTTTTGTTAGAAAAATATTTCCACCAAGACTTCGTAGATATATTCACAAATTGTTCTGAGTTAGTTAGGTTGAGTAGCTGAGACATGGCATTTTAGCAATTATTGTGCCCCTAGAAGTTCAAATCTAATGAGACTTAGGGTGGTAGTTGTTGGCACATGAAACAACTGATTTAGGGCATGGGACAACATTTGGGAAATCATCGGCTTCAAGAAGGCCATTCTCAAAACTTACTTTAGAATGGGGGAAGTATATTCTAGCCTCATCCTTCTGAGAAATACATCATCTGACCTATTTCCTATGTTGGATGACATTGAGGAAGCTAGAGTTTGAATTTGGTGGCACAAAAAATAATTTACTAAAGATTGTAACTCTGGTTGGCAAGGGATAAGTATGCTGGTGCAGGAGCACCCAATGTGTTATCATGCCTCCATGAGGAAAATAAGAGTATTTTATGTTATAATTGATTTAGGTCATGAGTAAGGTTCTAAGGACCATTTTCAAAGGATTTCTAGTCAATTCATGTGTTTGTAAGTCACTTTGTGTCCTTAGTGCAAAAAATGTCAAAAAATTACCTTTGTTGTCACAAGGGAGAAAAAGGTGCAAATGAGCCTTTCATGGAGATTTATTGATGTATTTAGGATTTTTTCCCCCATTTAAGCATGATTGAGTCACTATATGCCATTAGATAGGTATCTACAAAGTTTGGTGACATTATGTACAAAGATGTAAAAGTTGCCAATGCAACTTTGCAACTTTCTCAAAGTTGCAAAGTTGTCTATTGTGCAAACTTGACAAACAAATAGTCACTAATTTAAAACTTAGTTGGTTGAGTATGCTTAAATAAGCCTCCCAAGTTTGAAGCAAGGTTTTTTGATGAAATTTTGAAGAGTTTTATTAAAACTAGGCATTGATTTCTTGATTTTTATTATTTTTAATTTTTTATTATTTTTATTTTTTTCTGATTTTCCCTGTTTCTCATACATGTATGGTACTGTACGGTCATCTTGGGCCATGAAATAGATATGATATGATATTAATTGGAGTTATCTTTCCATTTCAATTGGTTTGAATAAATTTCATTGAGTTTTGTGATTTTTATGAGCTTTTTACTGTCCACGGCTCTGTGAAACTAGATTTGAGGGTGTGTAAATAAAAGTATGGTTCTAGCCCATTCCACCCACTGTATCTCCTATAACTAAGTGGAATTGGCCCAAAAATGTGTGAAATAATTTTTTTTTTTTTTTTTTTGTGAGAAGTGTAAGTCATTTGAGGGCTTGGGCTTGATGCCCTAGTTGAGTTTTATTGAAGTTGGGGCTTGAAAATGGAGGAATAATCATAGAATTTGTAATAATTTTTTATGTCATGTGAATTGTGAAGGTTTGGGGGATTAGGAAGACCTATTTTTACATTTTGTAGGTAGTGGAAAAGTGTGTTAAGACCTGGAGATAAGAGTTCCATGAAGCCCTCATTGTATGCAAGCATAAAAGGCCTAAAAGTGGGTTTGGTGTGTTGGGTGAATTTGTGAGAGTACCCATTGACATAAATTGTGGTTTCCTTCCTTTTATGACCTTCCTAGAAGATTTGGGTCTATTTCAACTTGGGAGAGTGTTTGGAGGGTACTTGCTTTAGAAAATAAGGCTAATTGTGCCCCAAAACAAAGGACAATCAATTTTTTGAGTAGCACATTCCAATGTAACATAGGTTGGTTTTGAGATATGTTTTAGAAAAAAATGGGTATCTAAAATAGGTTTCATTTTGTCCCTGTGATCATCTTTTTTCTAGTTATTCTCAAAAAAATGCCTGGATAGAGCTAGTAGGCCTAGGAACACCCAAACAAGGAATTTACCTTGGTGGTTGTTCAAACTTGATACTAGGTGTTGGATTTGGTTTTTTGGCATCCATTAATGCTCAAAACACCCAAAGATAAATGAACCCATTGTATGGAGTTTTGTCTCTTTAAGATGTCCCTTGTACCCTTGGTGGTGTACCCTCTCGTCTCCTTGAAGAATTGGTCATGAAAACCCACTGTTAACCCAAGAATTTTTTATTTTTGTAAGGAGTATTGAATGATTTTGAATTCACCATAGTGTTATTTTCATCATAGTGGTATTAGAGCAATGAAGTAGGTCCTTGAAGGAAATAGTTGAGAGTTGATGGAATAGTGAAAAGAAGTTGGAATCAAGATGCCTCAAAAGAACAGTGACATTGCTAGGGAGTTTCATGATTTAAAAAAGAAACATGCCAAGTTGTTGGAGTCTCAAAGTGTTGTTTTGGAAAGGATTTCTTCCATTGAATCTAATCAGAGGAGAGGAGCAGTTATAGAGGATGAGAGTGAATATGAGGAAGACAAAGGGGAAGGAGAGGAGTTCTATGAAACAAAAGAGGAATTGGATTATGAGGATTAGAGAGTGGTAAAGAACATAAAGGAAGTTAAGGGCAATGGACAAGAAGTGAAGATTGATGTGACAAAGTATGGAGGTAGTCTAAATGATGAGGAGTTGTTAGATTGGATTGTATCCTTGGATAACTTCTTTGGGAGTGAAGATGTTCCTAAAGAAAAACTGGTTAAGATTGAAAAGACCAAACTAAAGGGTCATGCACTTTTGTGGTGGGATTATGAACAATCAGAGAGGAGGAAGAAAGGTAAGGCCAACATTTTTTCGTGTGACAAGATGGTAAAAAAAATGAAGGACAAGCTCTTACCTACGGACTATGATATCCAAATTTTTAAGAAACTTCAAGGGCTAAAACAAAAATAAATGGATGTGAAAACATATACTGAGGATTTATATAAGTTTAACATCAGATCAAGTCATGATGAGAATGAAGTGAAAAAGGTTGATATGTACCTTGGTGGGTTGAGATTTAATATCTAGGATGAACACAGTTTGTCAAACCCAAGAACCATGGAAGAATTTTAGTAGTTGGCAATAAGGGAGGAAGAAAAGGTGAAGAGGAGGAAAGAAAAGGAAAGTATAAGTAGAGGTAGTACCTCTAGAGGGAGAGGATCATTCCCCACTTCAAGACAATAAGATGAAGGACAAGAAGATGCAAACAAGGGGAAAGAACAAGTTTCAGATTTCAGAGGTGGATTCAGAGGCACTAGAGGCATATTTGGTGGAGGTAGAGGCTCTAACACATTTTTTATGGAGATTTTACCATTGTAAAGAGTTTGGGCACCCAACATACAAGTGTGTTGAGAAGTTTAGGGGTCTGCATCAAGTGGTGGTGACAGAAGGAGTGAAAAGAGAGTGTAGTTGGTACATGAAGATGAAGATGAAAGTGTCAACTCTCCTTTTCATCTTGCTTATCTAGAAGTGGGAGAGTCATTGATGGTGAGAAGGAAACTCCTATAAGAATCCAAGGAGAAGGAACCATTACAAAGAAGAGCACTATTCAGAACCACATGTAAATGCAAGAACAATGTATGCAAAGTAGTCATAGATTATGGCTGTACTAAAAATATGGTCTCTAATGAGATGGTTGATAAGTTGAAGTTACAAAAGTACCCTCACTAGAATACTCATAATATTCATGGTTAAATGATATTCAATCTATTTTGATTAGTGAACAAGCATTGGTTGAGTTTGGTATTGGTAGTTACAAGGACAAAGTTGTTTTGCGATATTATACCAATGAATTGTTGTCACATTTTTCTTGGGAGATCATGGAAATATGACAAACATGTCATGTATGATTGTGGAAGAAATAGTTATCGCATTAAGAATGAGGAAGGTTGTTTCATACTACCACCATTAAAAGAAAATGTGGAGGGTCGGTCAGTAAAAGTGATTATGTTCAGAAAGAAAGAGTAAATGAAGAAGAAACCATAAAAGTTGCAGTCACTCCAATATTTGGAGACACCAAAACAAAGAATTTAAGGGTTTTTTAAGACTTTAAGGATAGAGGTAAGGTAATAATTCCTAAAGAAAACCAAGAGAGGGCCAAAGCATAGATGTGTATGCAACCACAACTTGGGTGGAAGAAGAAGGCTTCAATCCTAGTTGGGAATGTCATTTGTCCTATAGTCGCTAAGGAAGTTGATGGGAACTCATGTTTAGTCATAACAAATAGTTCAAGGGACACTAGGTAAGAGTTTGTGTATAGGTATTAAAGCAAGGATGACACCAAGAAAGGTCAGAGAAGAGAGAGTAGGTCTGGTTGCAGGGGACCAACCATGGCAAGGTGTGAACAAGTCCTCCAATGCAATGCATGAAGAAATGATAGAGAATATGATCCCATGGAGGAGAGTCCCAATCCATAGAACATGCTGAAGATATGATGAAGCTAAGGAGGAATGTGGAACAAGATGATGCAATGACTCATGGGACATGAGTCCTTTTCTAGGCTGGGTCTATGGTGCAAGAGCACCCAATGTGTTATCATGCCTCCATGAGGAAAAATATGAGTCTTTTATGTTTTAATTTTTTTAAAGGTCATGAATAAGGTACTATGAACCATTTTCAAAGGATTTCTATTCAATTCATGTGTTTGTAGGTCACTTTGTGTCCTTAGTGCAAAAATTATCAAAAAATAGCCATTGTTGTCACAAGGCAGAAGAAGGTGCAAATGAGTCTTCCATTGAAATTTATTGATGTATTAAGGGTTGGTTTCACTTATTTAAAAATTATTGAGTCATTAGAGGTCATTATATAGGTATCTACAAAGTTTGGTGACATTATGTACAAAGATGTAAAAGTTGCCAACGCAACTTTGCAGCTTTGCCAAAGTTGTCTATGGTGCAAACTTGACAAAAAAATGGTCACTAATTTAAAAATTAGTTGGAAAAAGTTGGAAGTTGGTTTTTTATGTTTAAATGAGCCTCCCAAGGTCGAGGCAATGGTCGTTGATGAAATTTTGAAGAGTTTTAATAAAACTAGGCATTGATTTCCTGATTGTTTCTGTTTTTCCCCTGTTTCTTAGAATTGTACAGTAATGTATAGTAATTTTGGGACATGAAATTGATCTGAGACAATAATAATTGGATTCCTCTTTCCATTTCAACTGGTTTGAATAAATTTAATTGAGTTTTGTGTTCTTTATGAGCTTTTTACTGTCCACAGGTCTATGAAATTAGATTTGAGGGTTTGTAAATAAAAATATGGTTCTAGCCCATTCCACTCATTGTAACTCCTATAAATAAGTGGAATGGGCCCAACAATGTGGGAAGTCATTTGAGGGCTTGGGCATGATGCCCTAGTTGAGTTTTATTGAAGTTGGAGCTTGAAAATGGAGGAACAATCATAGGCATTGTAAGAATTGTAATGACATGTGACTTATGAAGGTTTGGGGGCTTAGTCAGACCTATTTTGACATGTTTGAGGCAGTGGAAAAGTGTGTTGAGACCCGGAGATAAGAGTTCCATGAAACCCTCAATGTATGCAAGCATAAAAGGCCTAAAAGTAGGTTAGGTGTGTTGGGTGAATTTGTGAGAGTACCGATTGACATAAATTATGGATTCCTTCCTTTTATGACCTGTCTAGAAGATTTGGGTTGATTTTTCAAGTTGGGAGTGTTGGCACCTTCAAATTCTGAATGAATTTGAAGGGGCTATGTTGAAATTTTTTTAAAGACATGAAAATGCACCCTTGAAAAGTTGTTTGAAAGGGCTTGGTTTGAAAGTGAATAAGTAAATGCCTAGTGATTTTCATGCAAAAAGATTTTGGGGACATGCTCACATATTATAATTAAGCATACATATCAATATACAACCCCCTATATTTAGTTTTGACCTATTTTTGAAGTACTTGTTTTGAGGGGTATGCAAAAGTTAGCAGTATGCACATTTCTAGATTTGTTTAAGTGGCATACTTTGAGGGCCTATATTTTGTGTACTAATGATTACCATGGAAAAGTAAGTGTTCCCAATACTTTAGACATGATAGACAACTCCCATTTCCATTTTGAGGCCCTAGTGAATCTCTTTGACCTGTATGCAACCAAACTCAGTTTATTTACATTTGCTGGGTGTACAGTGAAAAAGTTATCAAAAGGTTAACTTTGAGGGTTTATAACAATTGACCAGTCAATCATCAAGATAAGAAATTTGCATCTATGTATTTCTATTATGAAAGTGAACTCATATGCACACTTTGATATTTTCAAGGGTTCATTTGCTAAGTTTTCCAAGCCACATCCATTTGCAATTTGTTCAATTTTTCTGCATACACAAAGTTGCATATTTAGAACAATCATTTTTACACGGTTATAACTTCTGACCAGTTGATAACTAAGAAGAGATAGTTATTGCCTTATGCTGACAGCATGTAAACATACCAGTGTGCAAGGTTTAGGGCTCATGGGAGTTTGTTTGATATTTTTTTGAGTCCCATTTCAAATGAACTTTATTCAGTTTTCAGTTTGTACAAGAGGAACAATTTGAAAGTGGTCATTTTTGACAAATAATATCTTGCAAAATTGAAGGATTCTAAAAAATATTACTGATACAAATGCTCCCTGTATCTCAATAAACTTATGTTCCCAGTGGTGGCCTCTTAGGGAGTCATTTGGTATTTTCCAAAGGGGATGGTGAAAGGGTTTTATAATGTTTGTAGTCTTGTTCAATTACAAAGGAATGAAGTAGGTGAGTTTGACAACTAATTTCTCTCACCTATTGGAGATTGCTGGGATATTATGCATATATGTGATGACATTGATGTTTTATCATTGATGTCAACATTTTCTTACTGTTGGTGACAATGTGCATGTGTTCTCCTGAGATGTTTAGTGAGAAGATTAGTTTGGTATGACTACTGTATTGAAGGTCAGATGTTGTGAAGGTACATATGGTTTTATAGATGTCTGTAGTTGACCTATGTCAATTTACAGAGTTTCACATGTTGATTTGAGTGAGCTATGAAGGATTTATCAGAGACCGATATTTTGGTTGTTCATGCATAGAAATTATTACAGTTCTGAGATCGGTGTGGATTAGCTATGCAATATTCTTGGTTTCTAACTTGGTGGTTAGTTTAGGACATGGATGTGTGTCCTTAGCTCGAGTGGTTCATGATTTGGATGTTGGCAAGTTATTTTTCTTGAATGATAGAGGTTGTTGTTTGGTGTTCTTGATTAACAGTGCAGAGATATTTGTGAATTCTGAGACAGAGTTGATCTTGGTTCTATCGTGGCATTTCATTTTTCTTGCTCATGTTTCTAGTTTTTTCCCTATTTGTGTTACTAGATTGCATTGGGTTATGTGATCAGATTTGGCAATTTTCATGTAATGTGTTGTTGTTCTTATTATTCTTGGCCAACTTGATGTCATAGTGTGTTGTGAGGGATCGTGACATGATTTATGGATCTGGAGCATGCTCGAGGACGTTGTTATTGATAATTGATATGTATTATCCAAAATTCAATGTAAAACATTGTATATTGACCTGTAATGAGTTAATATTATGTAATTAGGTCATTGGCCAATCTAGTGGAAATAAGCTGATGTAATGTATAAAAGAATGTAATCATTTGAAATTGCGAAGTGTGTGTCTGAAAGGGTGAAGGTGAGAGTGTGTGAAGAGGTATGACTGGAATTTGCAATTGAGGCAGAGATGATCCGGATGGAATTGGGAAATACTAAAATCTAATTTTTTCAGTATTTTCTGTCGCAGTAAATTGAATTTTTGAAGGTCTTCGGGAAATTTCTGGGCCTATCTCTCCACAAAAGGGCTCACCTTGGTGTGACTTCCTAGTTTGGATTCTATATTTTTTGATTATCTTTCCAAAGAAGTAAAAGGTTCGCAAATTGGATCTAGGACTATAAAGTTATGCCTTCTCCAAGTGTGCCTAAAAGTTTATATAGTTTTTTAGAAATTTTTGGTAGTTTTAATAAGTTTATTTGTAATAAACATTTTGAGGAATCTTCATTTAATTTACAAGGGACACTAGTGACCCTTGAGATCCATCATATTTGTATAAAAACCAATTCCGAATAGAATAGATCACTTTTTGGCTTGCAATTCTGCTGTTAGTGTTCTAGTTTTCAATTGAACTTGACAATATCGCAAGTATCACACCAGGTATTGTAATCTGATTCATAGTTTAGATCAATAGTATCAGAGTGGGAATGCTCCTTTATGCCAATTTACACAAGGTCCTCCTACCAAAGATTAGGATTGGATACACAAGATTTGTCAAAATATCCACCTTTGAGGTGCACACGATCGAAGATGCCAGATGATGCAATTAAGAAGTTGGTGGAAGAGGCTTTAAATAAGAAATGAGAGGATATGATGAGTCAATTTTTACTCCTAAAAAATAAAAAAACCTCTAGATCAAGAACAATGTTTCATGGAAATAACCCTTTTAAAGTGCAGGTAAATTTTGACATCCCAAATTTTGAAGGAAAAGTCGATGTTGAAGTTGTTGATAACTGGTTATCAAAATTGGATAGATAATTTTCTATAAACAATTTCTCAAATTCAGAAAAATAATGTTTGTTCTCCCCAAAGCTGAAACCCATGTGAAATTAGCCTAGGAAACCAAATTAGAAAATAAAGAATGGGAATTATCTGATGAAAATGGCTTAGAAATATCTCTTGATAAGAAGCCGACATGGGGAGAATTTGTGGAATACATAAAAAAGCATACCTTCTTGAGGATGTCTTTGAATAGACATACATAGAATGACAAATGCTTCGATAGAAGAGGGATCAATCTGTGCAAGATTACACCAACACATTCCATTCACTTTCAGCAAAACTTGGTGGTGCAGGGCACCTCCTGAAGATCCTAAATTGATTAATTTTGCGTTTGTAATAAGGTGCATCCATGAGGTCACTCTTGTGTGTGTTTGTTTGTATGGGTCTTTGATGTAAGGTGAAGGACCTAAGGTGAGTTATAAACTTAGGTTCCTAAAACCATGGTTATACCTTTTTAGTTGTTGATTTTGTGTGTCTGGTTAGAAGTTATGTTTCTAAGTACTTAGTTTAGGTCCTAGTAATGTTTTGGACCTCTTCCAAACCTTGGGAAGTCGGTAAGGTTGGATTTTTCCCAAATTAGCAGCTTTGTCACATATTGCCTAAAAGTTGTCATTTTGCAAAATGTTGCATGAGAAACTTTTGCAAAATGTTGCTCGGAGTATGACAACTTCTTTATAATTGACCTCACCCACTCTCTGAAGCATCTGAAATGCTTGGATGATTCTATTAGGAGATGTGATGCCTTCCATGAAGGTAAGATTTCATGGTGTACATAATTTGATGTTCAAGCAAGGAAATATAAGAGTATTTTGAGTCATTCGGGTAGTGTATGACCTGGTACGGATTCATCTTGTGGATCCAGTTGTGAAAATTTGTGATGTCTTGAGTTTCTAAAGCATTGCAGTTGCTTTGAGGTGTTTTTATCAAGTTTGTTAAGAGTTATCGATTTTACATTCTTGTTGTATGAGAAAACAAGGTTTACTGGGTCAGTCACAAAGATGTGATCCAAACTTGAGATTTATCCATTGGATTTGCTCGGCCACTTGGAAAATACAATTTAAGATCATGGTCTTTAATAATCCTAAGGCTCAAGCATTCAAAGTTAGTTCTTCTATTTGTATGACAAAGCCCTAGGCTAATTATCTCTATGTAATTAGCCTGGCCTGTTAGTGCAGTCACATGCATGTGCAATATATGAGTGGGGGGATCGAACCAAAGGTGTTTATAGACTAAATTGGGGTAGGAGAATCTATCCAAGGCTCTGCATTCAGTCCATGAACCCATCTTCTAACACTTGCTTAACAAACCAAGCCTAAACTAGCTAATTAGGTTTGTGTGCTTTGTGAGAGTTTAGGGGTGCAAGAGTGGAGTGAGGTAATGAGGCTTTGGGGGGTTTACAAAGTCCATAAAGGGTGTCTAGAAACCCAATCATTTTAGTAAGACCCTTCCTTAGTTGAAAGTTAAGTCTGAAAAACCCTCTGGTTAGAGCTACAAGGAATCCTAGACCATTTGGGATTCGGCTACTCTTTGGCCTACAAGACCAAATCCATTGTTTGATTCCTGACCCTTGGGGTCTATTTGAAGTCTTCAAGCACTTAGATAAGGAGTTATAAGTCTTTAGTGAAGTTTTTCACCTTGATGATAGATTTAGGGAAAGTGTCCCTAAGGAACAAATTACAGTGTTCTAGCTATTGCTTTGGAGGGGCAAGTCGATAGGTCAAGGGAAGTATATTGGCCCCTTGAACAACTTAGGAGACAATATAAGAAGACCCTTGTGGAGTTGGATTTCCAAAGGAGGAACCTTAAGGAAGTGATAAGTAGTTGGAGCCCACATTGGTATTCTTGCAGTTCACTCTGCATCAGGTGGTATCAGAGCCCGCTAAGATCTTGGAAGGAGAAAATAATGGAGGAAAAAATAGAAGAATCTCAAGGAGAGGAAGTACGTACTAGAATCACAAATGTGGAATTGGAAAAAATCGTCAGGGAACAAATAGCCAAGAACAAGAGAATGGAAGAGGAGATAAAAAAGTTGAAAGACCTCCTAACAAAGAGGGAAGAAGGAGAAGATTCAGAAGAAGATTAAGAAGATACAGAGTAGGATGAATTGAAGAACATGCTTGCAGATCAAGTAAAACTCCTTGAAGATCTTGAGAGAGTTGGGAGGAGAGACCATAAGCCAGATATGCCCATGTTTTGTGGAAACATGGATCCTGAAGAATGCATGGATTGGGTGGAAGCTATAGAGAACTATTTTGAATATGAAAACATCTCTGAGAATAAGAAGGTTAAAGTTGCAAAATCCAGAATGAAAGGACCGACCCTAAGTTGGTGGAACTTTCTGAAAAAGGAAAGAATAGATGATGGAAGTAACCCTATCTCAACATGGAAAAATATGTTAGTGGAAGTCAAGAAGCAGTTTGTACTAGAAGGTTACGAGATCACCCTCCATAAGAAGTTGCAAAATCTAAGGCAGAAAGACCTTGATGTGAGTGGGTACACTGAGGAATTTCACAAAATGACCTTGAAGGCCAGAGTTACTGAAAGTGAGAAGCACAAGCTTGAAAGGTACAACAATGGATTGAAATACAGTATTCAAGATGAAATGAGCTTATTCAACCCTGAATCAGTACACAATTTTTTTCAAATGGTACTAAAAATTGAAGAAAAGCAGAAGAGGAGGGGAGAAAAAATAATAGAGGAAGAGGGAATAACTTTAGGGGTAGAGGTAGATTTAATGGTAGAGGACCATTTCAAAGAAGTCAAGGGGAGTTTAGTAACCATGAGTCAGAAGGAGAGCACAATAATAGAAATAATTTTAGAGGTAGGAGATCAAACAGTAGAGGAAGGTTTGGTGGAAGAGGACCTAGTGTCTTTACAGGGAAGTGTTTCACTTGTAATCAAGTTGGACACCAATCTTTCAGATGTCCTGAAAAGAGTGGCACCAACAGAAAAGGAGGGGATAGAAGAGTACAACTTAACCAAGAAGATGATAACCAAAGTGTATCCTCCTATCATTTTGCAACTTCAAGACCTACAAACCCAGAGCAAGGAGAATGGCTCATGATGCAAAGGACACTCCAAAGAGTACCTACTACTGCAGAACCACCTCAAAGGAAGTCCTTATTTAGAATAAGCTGCAAGGTGAACAATAAGGTATGCAAAGTTATAGTTGATTCTGGCTCTACATATAATATTGCATCTAGGGAGCTAGTCACTAAGCTTAAGTTACATGTTATTCCTCATCCCTTCCCTTATAAGGCTTCTTGGTTGACAAAAGAAAAAAAAAGCATCATCAATGAACAAGTTTGGATAGATTTCAAGATAGGGGAATATACAAACAGGCTTCTATGTAATATCACAGAGATGGATGCATGTCATTTGTTATTGGGTATGCCTTGGTAGTATGATGTAGATGCTAAGCATGACGGTAAGTCCAATGTCTATACTATAGTTAAGGATGGTGTTGAATATGTGATGAACCCACTCCCTGATGGTGAAAAAGAAAAGCACATGCTACTAGCACTGTCTTACATATAGGAGAGAATTAATTATTCAAGGTACTAAAAAAAAGGGATACACCTTGCCATGCCTTAGTAGTAAGGCCCAAGAAGACACCAGTGAAAGAGTCAAAGGTTAAAGTTCCTATTAGGGATGTAGGTCCCAAAGAGGTCAAAGCACTATTAGATCAATATAAGGGAATCATATCAAAAAGCACACCAGAGTCTTTGCCACCTAAAAGGGAAGTAAACCACTGCATAGACTTCATACCAGGGCCTACTCTTCCAAACAAGGTAGCATATAGGATGACCCCTGAACAAAACCAAGAGATAGCAAGATAGATTGAGGAACTATTGTCAAAAGGCCTCATTAAGAAGAGTGTGAGTCCTTGTGCTGTCCCTAACATCCAAACACCCAAGAAAGAAGGCACATGGAGGTTATGCACAGATTCTAGGGAAATAAATAGGATAACCATCAGATATAGGTTTCCTATGCCTAGAATAGATGATTTGATGGACTGTCTGGGGGGTGCAAGCTATTATTCCAAGATAGATCTCAAGAGTGGCTACCATCAGATAAGAATCAAAGAGGGAGATGAGTGCAAGACAAAATTTAAGACTACAGAAGGCCTCTATGAGTGGCTTGTGATGCCTTTTGGCCTTTCCAATGTTCCAAGTACCTTTATGAGATTGATGAATGAAGTATTAAAATCTTTTCTTAACAAATTTATTGTTGTATACCTTGATGATATTTTGATCTTTAGCAGGAGTAGGGAATAAAATCTCAGGCATTTGGACATGGTGATGGGAAAAATCCATGAGGAGAAGTTGAAGATAAATATAGATAAGTGTGTGTCTCTTCAAGAAGAAATTGTGTTCTTAGGTTTTGTGATCTCCAAGAACAGTCTCAAGATGGATCTCACCAAAGTTGAAGCCATCCTCAATTGGCCACCTCCTACTACTCCATCAGAGGTAAAAAGTTTATATGGCTTATCTAGCTTTTATAGGAAATTCATCAGAATTGTAGTGGCATTTGTGCTCCCATTATCAACACCATAAAAGGTGGAAGAAAATGCATATTTGCATGGACTAATGAAGCTAATGATTCGTTTGAGTTGTTGAAGAAAAAGATTGTAGAGCAGCCCATTCTAGTTCTACCAGACTTTCACAAAGTCTTTACAGTAGAATGTGATGCAAGTAATAAAGCCATTGGGGGAATCTTGAGCCAAGAGGGGAAGCCAGTTGATTTTTCAGTGAGAATCTCAATGAAGCTAAACAAAAGTACTCTACTTATGACCTTGAAATGTATGCAATGGTTCAGTCACTTAGGAAGTGGAGACATTATTTATTTCCCAAGGAGTTTTTTTTTTTTACTGATAACCATGCACTTAGATTTCTAAACAAGTAGGAGAAACTTAATCATAGACATGTGAAGTGGATGGATTTCTTACAGTCCTACACATTCTCCATCAAGCATAAGAAAGGGATTGTGAAAAAATTTGTTGATGCTCTCAGGAGGAGACACCTAACTACCCAAACTATTCAGTTGGAGAGTGTTGGGGTTCATGCCATGAAGGATATGTATGCTAAAGATGAAGATTTCAAAGAGGCTTATCAGATTTGTATGGAGATGATTGAAAGATACCACACTAATTTCTCCAAGTTTATTGTGCAAGATGGTCTTCTTTTCAAAGGGAGTTAAATTATGTTTCCCAAAGGGATCCATGAGGGAGAAAATTATCAAAGAGAAGCATTGTGGAAGCCTAGCTGGTCACTTTGGGGTGGACAAAACTTTGGATTTGGTTAGAAGATTCTACCACTGGCCCAAATTGTAGACAGATGTTAGGAGTTTTGTGGAGAGTTGTTCAATTTTCCAACAAGCTAAAGGAAACACCTCCAATGTTGGATTGTACACTCCTTTACCCATCTCTACCAAACCATGTGATTTAGTAAGTATGGACTTTGTCCTAGGTCTTCCAAAGACCAAGTCTAGATTTGATAGCATTTATGTTGTACTTGACAGATTTTCAAAGATGGCACACTTTATCCCTTGTAGGACAACTCATGATGCATCTCACATAGCAGTGTTGTTCTCCAGAGAAGTTATAAGACTTCATGGACTCCCACTATCAATCATATTAGACAGGGACCCTAAGTTTTTAGGCCACTTTTGGAGGAAATTATGGAGAAAACTAGGAACAAAGATTTCTCTTTCATCTGCATATCACCCATAGTCAGATGGATAGACAGAAGTCATCAATAGGTCCCTTGGAAACCTTCTGAGATGTCTCACACAAGAACATGGAGCCACTTGGGACACTATCATAGCACAAGAAGAATTCTCATTCAATGATTCAGTCAATAGGAGTACTAGTTTAACACCATTCCAATTTGTCTATGGTACTCACCCTAGAGGAGTATTGGAGCTCAGAGATATCAAAGACATGGAAAAAAGGAGTGCACTAGCTAAAGACTTTGCTGAAGTAATGAAGAACATCCATGACCAAGCATAGATCAAACTACAACATACCACAGAGAAATATAAAGCCCATGTTGACAAGAAGAGAAGAGATCTACAATTCAAGGTGTGAGATTTAGTGATGATCCACCTCTAGAAGGAAAGACTACCTAAAGAGAAATACACAAAGCTTATGATGAAAAATCTTGGCCCTTTCAAGATTCTGAAGAAATGTGGCAACAATGCCTATAGAATTGATCTACCTTCTCACATTGGATTATCACCCATTTTCAATGTTGCAGATATCTATGCCTATAAAGGAGAAGTTAGTACTATTGATCTTGCAGATACTCCATATCCTCCTACACTCCAACCACTCAAGGACATGCCACAAGCAACTCCTCTAGAGATTGAAAGCATCCTAGACAAGAGAGTGAACAAGAAAACCAGGAGAGGCACTTGCTATGAGTACTTAGTCAAATGGAAAAACCAAACCATTGAAGATGCTACTTGGATGAACCCTGAAGACATTCAGAAGATAGGATTTCCCCTTGAAGAACTTCCAACTCAAGAGACTTGAGTTCAAATTTCATAAGGAGTATGGTGCAGGGCACCTCCTGAAGATCCTAAATTTCTTTCTTTTGTGTTTGTAATAAGGTGCATCCATGAGATCACCCTTGTGTGTTTTTTTTGTATGGGTCTTTGATGTAAGGTGAAGGACCTAAGGTGAGTTATAAACCTAGGTTCCTAAAACAATGGTAAGACCTTGTTAGTTGTTGATTTTGTGTGTCTGGTTAGAAGTTATGTTTCTAAGTCCTTAGTTTAGGTCCTAGTCATGTTTTGGACCTCTCCCACACCTTGGGAGGTCGGTAAGGTTGGATTTTTCCCAAATTAGCAACTTTGTCACTTATTGTCTAATAGTTGTCTTTTTGCAAAATGTTGTATGAACGACTTTTGCAAAATGTTGCTCAGAGTATGAAAAATTATTTGTAACCGACCTCACCCACTCTCTGGAGCATCTGAAATGCTTTGGATGATGCTATTAGGAGATGTGATATCTTCCATTAACATAAGATTTCACGATGTACATAGTTTGATGTTCAAGCAAGGAAATAAAAGAGTGTTTTGAGTCATTCTGGTAGTGTATGACCTGGTACAGATTCATCTTGTGGATCCAGTTGTAGAATTTTGTGATGTATTGAGTTTCTAAAGCATTTCAATTGGTTTGAGGTGTTTTTATCAATTTTGTTAAGAATTATCAATTTTACATTCTTGTTGCCTGAGAAAACAAGCTTTACTGGGTCAGTCACAAAGATGTGATCCTAACTTGAAATTTATCCAGTGGATCTGCTCGAACACTTGGAAAATAAAAGTTAGGATCATGGTCTTTAAGAATCCTAAGGCTCAAGCATTCAAAGTTAGTCCTATTTGTATGACAAAACCCTAGGCTAATTATCTCTATGTAATTAGCCTAGCCTGTTAGTACATTCACATGCATGTACAATATATGAGGGGGGATCAAACCAAAGGTGTTTCTAGACTAAATTGGGGTAGGATAACCCATCCAAGGCTCTACATTCAGTCCATGCTTAACAAACCAAGCATAAACTAGCTAATTAGGCTTGTGTGCTTTGTGAGAGTTTAGGGGTGCAGAAGTGGAGTGAGGTGTTGAGGCTTTGGGGGGTTTACAAAGTCCATAAAGGGTGTCTAGAAACCTAATCAGTTCAGTAAAACCCTTCGTTAGTTGAAAGTTAAGTTCAAAAAACCCTCTAGTTAGTGCTACAAGGAATCCTAGACCATTTGGGATTCAGCTACTCTTGGGCCTACAAGAACAAATCCATTGTTAGATTCCTGACCCTTGGGGTCTATTTTATGTCTTCAAGAACTTATATCAGGAGTTCTAAGTCTTTGGTGAATTTTTTCACCTTGATGTTAGATTTAGGGAAAGTGTCCCTAAGGAAAAAATTACAGTGTTCTAGCTATTACTTTGGAGGGGCAAGATAGGTCAAGGGAAGTATATTGGCCTCTTGAACAAGTCAGGAGACAATCTAAGAAGACCCTTGTGGAGTTGGATTGCAAAAGGAGGAACCTTAAGGAAGTAATAAGTAGTTGGAGCCCACATTGGTATTCTTACAATGCACTCTGCATCACTTGGTATTGAGGATTCAGAGAAGCATCAAATTATGAAATATCATAGTGGACTTCACATGTATATTCAAACAGACATGAAATTTTTGAATATTGAGACTTTGGCAACTGCCTATAAATATGCTACAAAAATTGAAGATAAATTCAAGCAGAAAGGGAAGAGGGATTAATTTGTAAATAATAAGCCAAGGGTTGAAGGTGACAATAAATCTGTAGGAAAATAGGTGACCAAGGAACCTAACTCAAACTCACCTAAGAAGACATTGTTGGCTGCAAAAAAGATAAGCAAGTACATACATGTGGTGTGAGATGATAAACTACAATTGATAATATGTTTGAAGTCATTTTTTGATATTCAATCGAGTTGTAGAAGTGATGATAAACATTATCAGTTAATGTATTGTCATTGATGTAAACTTATTTGAGTATTATTATGGTGGAAAACATTCATTATGATTTGAAGATCTGGAACAAATAATGTTTATGTGATCTATAAATGAAGAGTTATGTATACACCAAGAGACAGTAATAACCGAGTAAAACACAGTGTATACCAAGCATAGTGATAACCAAGCTAGGGATTACCGACACAACACGGTTAATACTAAGACCGATCAATTAATTCAAATTGAGGCCAATTAGGATGTTGAGATGGAAATTAATGATTTTGAGGTAAAAGATAAAGTTTTTTATTTGATCAAACGATTATAAAAATTCAATGAATATCAGACTACAGAGATTGAAACGTGTTTATAACACAACTAATGAGGAAGGATCAAGCAGGAAAATGAACAATGGAGATTAAGCGACAAGATTTGAAGGATGAAAATTAAATCATACATGATGTATATATAAGAGACAAGAGATTCATTTTGAAAGATACATGCACCTGATGCATACATGTGAATTTTATGCATGACTGATCAAACTGGTTAAAGACAGAATCGAGCGTTATTCTGCAGACACAACCGAGCAAACAAAGGAAAGAGGATTACAAAGCAGAACAAGTATGAAGTATGAGATGAACTGAAGAAGTACAAATTGATCAGAGGTATTATGTACTTAGAATAGATCTGAATATCTACAAATCAGAGTTGTATTTGAATCAAATCATTGCTGTATCAGTTTAACCATTGTTACATATAAATCTCTTAACCGAGTAGGACAGTGAAGTCTTTATTATAAATTTAGAGAATGTTGATTGTTCTCTTGTTGAACCCATAGTGAATGCATGGTCAAGAGAGAACTACTATTTTTAAATCCTCTAACAAGATCACATTTTATGGTGTGCATTGTAACCTTTAACAGGGTTTGCTCTTCACCGAGCTCACTTCAGAAGAGTGAAGATATTTTGGGTTACCGGTCCTAGGTGTTTTTTCCCTTAGCAGGGTTTCCACTTAAAAAATGTGTCAATGTTTATGAATGTTGTGGATTGTTATTTTACTTTACACTTTACTTTATTGACCTAGATTGGTAATCAAAGTATTAATTTACTGACACTCGATAAACACTATTGATGAAAGTTTAAGTTTACAAAATACATTTTCACCAAGTTGATTTATATGATTGAACTTGTTTTGGTATACATCTGGAGAAATTTGGGACTATAGGATAATTCATGAGGAAACTAATTATAACTGATTCACCCCCCCCCCTCTCATTTATTCTAACAATTGGTATTAGAGCATATAGTGCTTATCAAAGAGCATACAATGCTTAGAAGAAAGTTTTCAAGGACTTAAGCTAAAGATCACAAGATGTATACGAGAGACACACCTAATATGAATAGGGAGAACATCTCGACATGGAAAAGAAGAATGAGATTATACCTATCAAGAATTACAAGAAACATTGAAGATTTTCTGGACAATGAATTCATTCTACCTACTGGACCTTTGAAAGCAAGTCAATTGAAAGAAAAACTTAAACATAACCTTATCATGGTGGAGATTGCTTCTTCACTTACATATTCAGAATTTGAAGATATCAAGACATTTATAACTTGCCAAGTAGATGTGGGATCAACTTACAATAGTTGATGGAGGAGATGTAAATGCACTGAGAGCCAAAGTTGAAAGTCTTTGTGGAAATTTTGATGACATGAAAATGAAGGAAGGAGAAAACATCACATAGTACAGTAACCAACTTAAAGAGGTTGTGAATTCTATTCAAGCATCTGGTGGAACCATTGATGAAGACACAATTGTGATTAATATTATTAGAACTCTATTGCCTATATATTCTATAAGAGTCTATGCAATTCATTAAATGAGAGCTGCACTTGGAAACAAAATTACTGTTGATAGTCTTGTTAGAAGATTGATTTCTTTTGAGCTGAACAATTTTGACAACAGTATTGTACCATCTATGGAATCAAAATTTATGTCTACTTTGAAAATTGGTAAATCTAGTAGTAAACACATAATCATAAATAACAGTGATAGTGATAGTGATGACAAGGAACTTGATGAACTTGAAGCCTTAATGGTTAGAATATTGCATAGAGGTAAAGGAATATATAAAGGTAAACTAACATTGATATGATTTAACTGTAAAGAGATTGGCCATTTTTCTGCAAGATGCCCTAACAAAAAGAATGATGATAGAAATGATAGATCTAATGACAGAAAGGATGACAAATATTACAGAGGCAACTAACAGTATGACAGAAGAGATAACTAAGATTAAAAAGATAAGGTAAGAACGCTTATTACATTGTTGATAAAGTTAATGACAATAGTTCTGACAATGATGAAGACATTGAGACAATGTTTGTAGCATTGAAAGATGATTTAGATGAATATGAAAGGTATGTAGAAACAACACTTATCTCTAAAGTTGGTAAACATGATATTTGGGTTATTGATAGTGGCTGTACACATCACATGACTAGTGATAAAGGAAAATTTGAATTTATTGAACATTATGATGGAGGATCAGTGAGAATGGGAAATTATACACCCTGTCAAGTAAAAGGAAAAAGTACTATTGTGCTGAACAATCAAATAAAATGTGAAAATGCTTATTGGGTAAAAGGACTTAAATACAATCTTTTGAGTGTTTCACAGTTGAATAACATAGGTCACTGAGTCACATTTGAGAATAGAAAAGCAAGAATCTATGATGGAAAAGGAAAATTGATCGGTACTAGTGAAAAATCTAAAGGTAACCTATTCTATCTTGACACAGCTGAACCTATTTGTTTATTGGCAAAGAATGAAGATATATGGTTATGGCATAAAAGACTTTGTCATGTGAATTTTGACAACATGGTTAAGATTAGTAGAAAAAGAAAAGTTAGAGGCTTACCGAGCTTATCTAAACTAGACCATGTAATGTGCAAAAATTGTCAAATGGGAAAGATGTCAAAATCTAGTTTCAAGAGAGAATTTTTCATCTAATGATATTTTGGAGTTAGTTCATATAAACCTATGTGGAACAATGACAACACAAAACTATTATGGGGACAAATATTTTATTTTATTTGTTGATGACTACTCTAGGATGATGACTATCATGTTCCTAAAAGAAAAATCTAAAGCATTTAAGATGTTTATGTTGGATAAAGCTAAAGTGGAAAAATAAACTGGTAGAGATCTGAAGTGTTTGAGATCTGATAGAGGAGGTGAATTTATTTATGATGAGTTCACTAACTTTTGTAATGAGTATGGAATCAAGAGTCAGGTTTCTGCACTAAGGACACCACAACAGAACAAGATTGTTGAAAGAAGAAACACATCAATTATTGATTGTACCAGAACATTGATGATTGAGAAAGGAGTTGCACAAACATAATGGAGAGAAGTAGTCAGCACAATAGTTTACATACTGAACCGAGTACAACTAAAGAAAGATTCAAACAAAACACCTTATGAGCTATGGTATGGGTATACACCGAATGTAAGTTATTTTAGAATATTTGGTAGTAGGTGTTATATTTTGAAAGATGATAGAAATGGAAAATTTGATTCAAAAAGTGATGAAGGGATATTTCTTGGATATTGTACTAAGAGTAAAGATTACAAATGTTTGAACAAGACAACTAAAAAAATCATTGAGAGTGAAAATGTGAAAGTTGGTGAATTTGCTGAGCTAAATGATGAGGACATCATGAGAGAACCTGAAGATTATAGTAAATTTGTTTACTAGGAAGAACCTAATACTATACCGACACAGATGCCTAGCATTACCATGCAACAGGGTAATGTTACCGAGAAACAAGGTAATGTCACCGGGCAACAAATAACACAAACTGAGAATAAGGAAAATGCTGAAACCGAAGATCATGAACCAGAAGACAATGAACCTACACAAGAAGATGATGAAGGATAGAGAGTTGAACCTATACTTGCTAAATATGATAGAAGACACCATCCACAGGATCAGATCATTGAAGATAAAGGAGAAAGCATAATGAAAAGAAGTAAGTTTAGAGATGACACTTGTTTAATTTGTGAATTTGAGCCTAAGAATGTTAGAGATACATTAGAAAATGAAGAATGGTTTAATGCTATGAATGAGGAAATTGAGAAGATACAGAAAAATAAGACATGGAAATTAGTACTAAGACCGAGTGATAAAAATGTCATTGGCACCAAATGGATTTTTAGAAACAAACTGAATGAAGATGGGAATGTAACCATAAATAAAGCAAGATTAGTTTGCAAAGGGTATGCACAAGAAGAAGGAATTGACTATGGAGAAACTTTTTCACCCGTTGCTAAACTTGAAGGAGTAAGAATACTACTTGCATACGCTGCATATAAAGGATTCAAGGTATATCAGATGGATATGAAGTCTATATTTTTGAATGGAATACTGGAAGAAGAGGTATACATTGAACAACCTGAGGGATTTGTTGATCCTGATCAGACACACATGGTATATAAGTTACACAAAGCTTTATATGGACTGAAGCAAGCATCAAGAGCATGGTATGAAATATTGCATTCATATCTTATAAGTATTGGATTTATTAGAACAAGTGACAACAACAATTTATATTTAAAAGGAGGAAATGATGATAATACACTTATTGCTGAAATATTTGTTGATGATATCATATTTGGAGGTAATGATAACTTATGCACTTCTTTTGCTGATGAAATAAGGAAAGAATTTGAGATGTCAATGTTTGGTCAGATCAAATTTCTTCTAGGATTGCAAATTTTACAACAGACTAAAGGTATCTACATTACTCAATCAAAATACATCAAGGAAGTACTAAAGACATTCAAAATGGAAGAATCAAAACCAACTGGAACACCTATGGTGATAGGATGCAAATTGACAAAAGAAGACAAGACACCTGAGGTAAATCAAACCTTGTACAGATCTATGATTGGTAAATTGATGTATGTTGTTGACACAAGACCTGACATTGCACATGCAGTTGGAATAGTTGCAATATTTTATGCTAACCCTAGGAAATCACATATGACCACTGTAAACAATTTTTTTAGATATTTGAAGAATACTGAGGATTATGGACTATGGTATAAAAGAGAAAGAAAACTCAAATTGAAAGTTTATATTGATGTTGATTGGGGTAGGAAGATAGATGGTAGAAATAGTACTACTGGTGGAGCATTCTTGATTGGAGAAAGACTAGTTACTTGGATAAGCAAGAAGCAAGGATGCATATCTCATTCAACTATAGAAGTAGAGTATGTTGCTGCTGCTACAAATTGTTCTAACATAGCATGGATAAAAAAATTGTTGAAAGGAATGAATGAGGAGATCACCGAACCAGTGATGATTTATTGTGATAATACAAGTGCTATAAATATTTCAAAGAATCCTATGATGTATGCAAATAAAAAGTACATATCTATAAAATATCACTTCTTGAGGGAACACGTACAAGACAAACAAGTAATACTGGAATATGTACAATCCAAAGAACAACTTGCTTACATATTTACAAAACCCTTACCGAAGGATACATTTGAGTACTTGAGAGGTATACTGGGGGTTCATCCCTTTTCTAGTGGTAACTAAGCTGAGTAGGAGGTTGCATCAACCTACATGAAATAAAAATATCAATCATTTTGATGAAAATCTCAACTGGATTGACACATACATATCCGTACACTGAAAGGTACTTACTGCACCGAGAATCGGAGATTTTTTTTTGGCTACTGAAGAGCTACATATTTTCTTTTTGGCATTGTTGTCAAACAGAGAGATTTAACTAATGAAATATATATCCATCAAAGGGAGAGAGTTTATCAATGGAATATCTACTCATTGAGGGAGTATAGAGAAAGGGAGAGCAGAGATATATCTAATCTTCAGAGAGATTCAAGAGCTAAAACTTCAAAACTGGAGGGAGATTCTGCATACTAGGGAGAGCTAAAAAATTGTTGTAGTTGTAGAACAAAAGTTTGGTATTTTTTTGTATGGAATTTTATATTGCATATTTCATATTGTGTTGCCATCAATGCCAAAGGGAGAGATTGATGAACTACAACTGATTATATGTTTGAAGTCATTTTTTGATATTCAACCGAGTTGCAGAAGTGATGATAAACATTATGAGTTAATGTATTGTCATTGATGTTAACTTATTTGTGTATTTTTATGGTGGAAATTTTTTGTTATGATTTGAAGATCTGGAACAAACAATGTTTATGTGATTGGTAAATGAAGAGTTCTGTATACACCGAGAGACAATAATAACCAAGTAAAACACAATGTATACCGAGCACGTGATAACCAAGCTAGGGATCACCGACACAACACGGTTAATACTAAGACCGAGCAATTAATTGAAATTGAGGCTAACTTGGATGCTGAATTTGGAAATTGATGATTTTGAGGTAAAAGATAAAGTTTTTTATTTGATCAAACAGTTATAAAAATTCAATGAAGATCAAACGACAAAGATTGAAACATGTTTATAACACAACTACCGAGGAAGGATTAGGCGGGAAAATGAACAATGGAGATTAAGCAACAAGATTTGAAGGATGAAAATTAAATCATACATGATGTCTATATAAGAGACAAGAGATTCATTTTGAAAGATACACGTACCTGAAGCATACATGTAAATTTTATGCATGACTAGTCAAACTGGTTAAAGACATAACCAAGCGTTATTCTGTAGACACAACCAAACAAAGAGAGGAAAGAGGATTACAGAGTAGAACAAGTATGAAGTATGAGATGAACTGAAGAAGTAAAAATTGGTTAGAGGTATTATGTACTTAGAATAGATCTAAATATCTGCAAATCAAAGTTGTATTTGAATAAGATCATTACTATATCAGTTTAACCATTGTTACATATAAATCTCTTAACTGAGTAGGACAGTGAAGTCTTTATTATAACATTCAGAGAATGTTGATTATTTTCTTGTTGACCCCATAGTGAATTCATGGTTGAGAGAGGAATGTTAGTTTTAAATCCTCTAACAAGGTCACATTTAATAGTGTGAATTGTAACCTTTAACAGAGTTGGCTCTTCACCGAGCTCACTTTAGAAGACTGAAAAATATTTTGGGTTACCAGTCCTAGGTGATTTTTCCCTAAGCAGGGTTTCCACATTAAAAATCTGTGTCAGTGTGTATGAATGTTGTAGATTGTTATTTTACTTTACACTTTAATTTATTGACCTAGATCGGTAATCACAGTATTAATTTACTGACACTCGGTAAACACTATTGATGAAAGTTTAAGTTTACAGAATACATTTTCATCGAGTTGATTTGTATGATTGAACTTGTTTTGGTATACATCTAGAGAAATTTGGGACTGTAGGATAATTTGTGAGGAAAATTAATCTAACTGATTCACCCCCCCCTCTATGTTATTCTAATAGCGAGATGCATAAGTCCCCAACCCATAATACAAATGATTGTCGAAGTATTAAAAATATAATGACAGAAATACGAGGAGAGAAAGCAGAATTTGGATCATCACCAATAGATAATTCTGAGAAAAAGTAGAATTATTTTTTCATAGAAGTAGACCCATAAGCCATAGTTGCAACTACTAAAGTAATACATCATGAAGATGAAGAGAGACTTTTTCATTCACAGATGTGGGTTGATGGAAAGCATCTACATTTTATTATTGACAGTGGGAGCCAAAAGAATTTGATATCTAGGTAGACAACCAAAAGATTGAATTTTAAAGTGACAAGACACCCACAATCATAATCTATGGGATGGGTAAATGAGGGACAAGATATTCAAATAAATCAACAATGTCATCTGCCATATTCAATCAAGCCTTTCAAGGATGAAGTGATATGTGATGTAGCACCACTGGATGTATGTGATGTCTTGCTGGGGCAACCTTACATGTATCAGAGGCATGGAGTGTATGAATCCAGGCCACATAGTGTTATAATTAAGCTTGGTGGGAAGAGGTATCAAAAACTAGAGGTATGTCCAACACAAATTGCTTCTTTAATTAGTGCTAAACAATGTAAACATTTGATTGCTCAAACTAGAGCTTTTGTTCTGCTCATGGTTCATCCTAAACAAACAAAGTCAATTGTCCTTAATACACATGCTAAGGTGGCCATAACAACAAATCAACAAAATAAGATGGATAAAATTTTGAAATAATATCATAATGTGTTTAAATCATCGGGGGGAGTTCCAACACACTGTCAAGTCAAGCACTCTATTAATTTAATCCCAGGAACACCACTACCACATGATCCATTATATAGAAGGTCAGTTTTGGAAAATGATGAAATGAAGAGACAAATTCAAGAGTTGATTCAAAAAGGACATATTTTTCCAAGTGCTTCACCTTGTGGCAGTCGAATTGTCCTTTCTAAAAAGAAATATGGGACATGGAGACTTTGTATTGATTATAGGGCATTGAACAAAATTAGTCTGAAAAATAGATATCCAATCCCTTGAATTGATGATTTGTTGGAACAACTAAGGGGGGCTAAGTTCTTTACAAAAATTGAATTGAAATATGGATATCACCAAGTGCCAATTGGTCCATCAGATGTGTGGAATACTACATTTAAATCTAAGGAAGTTTTTTTGAATGGTTGGTTATGCCTTTTGGCCTAACAAATGCCCCAACAACATTTATGAGGTTGATGAATGATGCTATTAGACCATTCATTGATTCTTTTTTGTTTGTTTATTTGGATGACATACTCATCTTTAGCAAGACTTGGTCTGACCATTTGCACCATTTTGAACAAGTGCTTTGGAATCTGCAACAACACAAACTTTATGATAGCATTGAGAAGTGCTCTTTTGGTATGCAGAGTATTCAATACTTAGGGTATATCATTGATACTGAGGGTTTTCATGTTGACCCAGTAAATATTCAAATATAAGAGATTGGCCATCTCCTAAAACTTTCACAAAGCTTTGCAACTTCTTGGGCTTAGCCATCTTCTATCGCAGATTTGTTTTTGGTTTCTCACATATATCATGGCCTCTCAATCAATCACTAAGGGGTGGAGCACAAGAAAAATTTCAGTGGATAGAGGCAAAGCAACAAGCATGTGAGGAGTTAAAGAAAAGATTATGTTCGACACCAGTACTAGTCCTCCTAGATCTGCAATAATCATTCAAAATAGAAACTGATGTATCTGATTATGCTCTTGGTGTAGTACTCACGCATCATGGGCATCCTATTTTCTATCATAGTGAAACTTTTTCTGATATAGTAAATAGGTACCCCACCTATGACAAGGAATTTTATGCTATTGTTGAGGCTTGCAAATAATGGAAACATTATATATTGGGAAAATAAACCATTATACATACACACCATAAACCTATTCAATTCTTGCAAACATAAGGGAAGTTGCAAAATGATAGACATCAAAGGTGGTCAGCTTATGTAAAACAATTTCACCTCAACATTCGTTATAAAAAAGGAAGCAGTAACAAGGTGGTAGATTATTTGAGTAGGCCTCCAATTGCAAGTTTGACAATGGTGTTGGATTCATGTGGTCATCAATCATCCACATGGGAACAACTATATGGTATTGACCCTAATTTTGGTAACATCTATAGTAATTTGGAAAAAGGAAAGTGTGTCTCTAATTTTGACTTGTAGGATGGGTTACTTTTCCATGTTGGTCATATATGTTTACCAACCAAGGAATGAAAGAAAATGATATGGGAATCTCACTACAACTGTGTTGCAGGACATTTTGGTATTGGTAAGACTACTGCTATCCTTCAAAAGTATTTCTATTGGCCAAAAATGAAGCAGGATATCATTTCATATATACAATCTTGTGCAACCTGTGCAATTGCAAAGCCAACAAATTGTAAGTTGGGTCTTTACTTACCATTACCTATTATTGATAAGCCATGTTATTCTATTTCAATGGATTTTATGGCTGGGATTCCAACTACCAGGAGGGGGAATGATTGTGTATATGTTGTGGTAGATAGGTTTTCCAAAATGTCTATCATGGTAGCATGTAAAAGGATGATTGCTGCAGAAGAGACTACCAATTTATTTTTTGAACATGTTTGGGTTCATCTTGGTTTTCCAAAAAGCATTATTTCTGATAGGGATAGCTGGTTCATCAGCAAATTTTGGTCTGCACTATGGGCTAAAATGGACACAAAGTTGACAAAGTCCACAACATTCCATCTCCAACTAGATGGGCAAACAAAAGCGGTGAATCAAATGATCATTCATATCTTACAGATGTATCATTCAAAAAATCCTCGCACATGGGATGAAAGCTTTCCCTACATGAAACACAGCTACAACTATGCACTCCATAGTACTACATGGCATAGTCCATTTGAGGTTTGTCTTGGGTATAAGCCACTGGCACCTATGGATGTAGCACTGCCAATTTTGCAATCTGATAGTCTATTGAATGCTGACAAGGAGGTAGATAAAGCAAAAGAATTGATTGATAACATTAGACACCTACAACAGAAAGTTAATGAGATTTTGGAGCAGAGTAATCAAAAGTATAAGGAAAGACATGATAAACACAAAAATCCTCATCACTTTCAGATTGGTGAAAAGGCATGGTTACATCTTCAGAAAGAGCACCTTCACAGACGAAATAGGAATCTTCATCCTTTTCATTATGGCCCATATAATACTGTGAAGCAAGTTGGTGAGAATGCATTTGAAATTAATTTTCCATCCTTTTTGGGCCTGCATCCAGTTTTCAATGTGGAATTGTTGAGACCCTATTTTCCTCCTTTGTTGGACATTTCCTAAGATATTGAACACATTCAAGCTGCAAAATTATCTACTACTATTCCAGTCTAGTTTGACCATGTTACTGAAGTCATTTTAAAAAATTTGAGAAATCAGAACATTCCTCTTTATTGGGTGGTTCGAGCTGGTGAGCATCCTCATCAAGGAAAGTGGTTAACTAAGGAACAAATTGAAGCACAATTTCCTCATTTGTTGTATTAGATTAGTACAATGTGGCCCATTTCCTCTCAAGGGGGGAGGAATGATCATGATGGAATTGGGAAACACTGAAATCTAATTTTTTTGGTATTTTATGTCCCTGTAAACTGCATTTTTGAAGGTCTTCGGGGCATTTCTAGGACTATCTCTCTTGAGGGGATTACTTTGGTGTGACCTCCCAATTTTTGTTATACAATTTTTGATTATCTTTCCAATGAAGTAAACGGTTTGCAAATCAGAGCTAGGACTAGAAAGTTATGCCTTCTCCAAGTGGGCCTAAAATATTACATAGTTTTTTGAAATTTTTGGTAGTTTTAATAAGTTTATTTGTTATTAAAATTATGAGGACTCTTCATTTCATTTCTAGGGGATTCTAGTGACCCTTAAGATTTGTCATATTTGTATAAATTCCAATTTTGAATAGAGTGGATCACTTTTCGACTTGCAATTTTGTTGTTAGCCTTCTGGTTTTTATATTGAACTTGACAATACTGTAGGTATCACACCAGGTATTGTAATTTGATTCATATTTCAGATCACTGGTATCAGAGCAGGAATGCTCCTTTATGCCAATTTACACAAGGTCCTCCTAGCAAATATTAGGATTGGATACACAATATTTGTCAAAATATCCACCTTTGAGGCAACACACACGATCGAAGATGTCAGACGATGCAATTAAGTAGTTGGTGGAAGAGGCTTTAAATAAGAAACAAGAGGAGATGATGAGTTAATTTTCACTCCTACAAAATCATCAACCCTCTGGATCAAGAACAACATTTCATGGAAATACCCCTTTCAAAGTGCAGGTAAATTTTGACATCCCAAATTTTGAAGGAAAATTTGATGCTGAAGCTATTGATAACTGGTTATGAAAATTGGATAGATACTTTTCTGTAAACAATTTATGAGATGTAGAAAAAATAACATTTTCTCTCCTCAAAGCTGAAACCCATGTGAAATTATCCTGGGAAACCAAATTAGCAAATAAAGAATGGGAATTATCTAATGAAAATGGCTTGGAATATCTCTTGATAAGAAGCCCACATGGGGAGAATTTGTGGAATACATAAAAGAAGCATACCTTCCTGAGGATGTCTATGAGAAAAAATACATAGAATGGCAACTGGTTTGATAGAAGAGGGATTAATTTGTGCAAGATTACACCAACACATTCCATTCACTTTCAACAAAACTTGTTATTGAGGATTCAGAGAAGCATCGAATTCTGAAATATCATAGTGGACTTCACAGATATATTCAAATAGAGATGTAATTTTTGAATATTGAGACATTGGCAACTGCCTATAAATATGCTACAAAAATTGAAGAGAAATTCAAGTAGAAAGTGAAGATGGATTACTTTGCAAATAATAAGCCAAGGGTTGAAGGTGACAATAAATTTGTAGGAAAACAAGTGACCAAGGAACCTCACTCAAACTCCCCTAAGAAGACATTGTGGGATGCAAAAAAGATGCAGACAAATACAGGCATGTGGTGTGAGATGCATAAGTCCCCAACCCATAATATAAAGGATTGTTGAAGTATTAAAAATATCATGACAGAAATACAAGGAGAGGAAGCAGAATTTGAATCATCACCAATAGATACTTCAGAGCAAAAGGAGAATGATTTTTTCATCGAAACAAACCCATATGCCATAGTTGCAACTACTAAAGTAATGCACCGTGGAGATGAAGAGAGACTTTTTCATTCATAGATTGGGTTGATGGAAAGCCTGTACATTTTATTGTTTTTGATAAAGGTAAATACAGTTTTTGAATGGAACTCGAAGCCATTTACAGAAAAATAGACAATAATAGCCCTTACAAACATGGATAGTCTGCTACACACAAAAAAAAAGGACCCCAACATACCCAAAAAGAAATCCAAAGAGAGTTACAAAAAGTAGCCAAAAAATAGTTTCCAGCACATCTACCAGAAAACTACCAACACAGAATAGAAAGAGAAACTACTTGTTTCTTTCGATGGCCTTCTCAGCCTCTTTCTGCAAATATTCCATCATGTCAATAATATATTTCAGTTCTTTCAGCTCCTTAGGCATTTCTGGAAGTTTTCTTTTGAGGTCGCTTCTTGTTCTGGTCCCCGAACTTGAGCTCCCTGCATTATCCCCCATCGTGATAGTTGTGTTCTTCTGCATGTTGTTCTCCAAATAGGCATACAATTCCTTTAGGTTCCTTTAGGTTAAGCACTAAGACTTTAAGTCCCTCATTGCTATGCTTAATAATTTCACTGATAATATGCCCATTGTGGCTTATTTTTTCATTCATATCTTTGAGCTTCTCCTCAACCAAAGCAGTAATTCTAGCCGTTGTCTCATCATTCAAATTATTTTTATTTACAATAATCAAAAGATCCTTTTCCATCTTTTCCAATTTAGCTTTAAAGGGTTTCATGGCTTCTTCCATATCCTTTAGGTGTTGCTTCATGTCACTCATGTCCTTGTTGATCCACTTATCCATGTTGGCACCTTGGTCCTCTTTTCTCTTGGGGATTCTGTCATCAATGTCAAACCTGACATTAATCTTCTTGCCTCTTCCCTTTCTCTATTTTTTCTGGTTTCTTTCTCCAACCCTAAGATTAAGCTACTCATTCAAGTCATCCTTTCCTTTTCCCTCATTATCCTTCTCCTCAGATTTTTCACCTTTTTCCTCATTCTCTTGGTTTTCTTCTTCGTTATCCCTATTATCAACATCCTCTTTTCTCTCATCTTTCTCATTCTCTGTATTCAGACCTCTTCCTCATTCACAGGGGCCTCCTCCTCATTCACAGGATCTTCCTCCATGTTATCCTATATCATTTATTATTCATTTCTTGGAGGGGAAAAGGTTTGGTCTTCATCTTCCTCATCTCTGTCTAGAATTTACTTCTTCTTACTCCTATCCCTCTTCGTAGAGTCCACCTTTTTCCTTTCCGTCTTGATTCTCTTTATTTTCCCTTTAACACTTTTTGGAATGGGTTCCGAGATGTACATTTTACTGTTGACAATGGGAGCCAAAATAATTTGATATCTAGGGAGACAGTCAAAATATTGAATTTGAAAGTGACAAGATGCCCACAACCATACTCTATGGGATGGGTAAACGAGGGACAAGATATTCAAATAAATCAACAGTGTTGTTTGCCATATTCAATCAAGCCTTTCAAGGATGAAGTGATATGTGATGTAGCACTGCTAGATGTATCTAATATCTTTCTAGGGAAACCTTACTTGTATCAGAGGCATGTAGTGTATGAATCCAGGCCACATAGTGTTATAATTAAGCTTGGTGGGAAGAGTTATCGAATACCAGAGGTATGCCCAACACAAATTGCTTCTTTAATTAGTGCTAAACAATGTAAACGTTTGATTGCTCAAACTGGAGCTTTTGTTTTGCTCATGGTTCATCCTGAACAAAAAAAGTGAGTTGTCTTTAATACACATGCTAAGGTAGCCATAACAGAAAATCAACAAAATCATATGGATAAATTTTTGAAAGAATATCCTAGTGTGTTTAAATCACCGGTGCGAGTTCTAACACATTGTCAAGTCAAGCACTCTATTGATTTAATCCCATGCACACCACTACCATATGAGCCATTATATAGAAGGTCAGTTTTGGAAAATGATAAAATCAAGAGACAAATTCAAGAGTTGATTCAGAAAGGACATATATTTGTCCAAGTGCTTCACCCTATGGCAGTCCAAATTTCCTTGCTAAAAAGAAAGATGAGACATGGAAACTTTGTATTGATTATAGGGAATTGAACAAAATCAGTGTGAAAAATAGATATCTAATCCCTTGAATTGATGATTTATTAGACCAAATTAAGGGGGCTAAGTTATTTACAAAAATTGACTTTAAATCTAGATATCACCAAGTACTAATTGATCCAACAGATGTGTGGAAGACTGCATTTAAATCTAAGGAAGGTTTGTTTGAATGGTTGGTTATGCCTTTTGGTCTAACAAATGCCCCAACAACATTTATGAGGTTGATAATGATGTTATTAGAACATTCATTGATTCTTTTGTGGTTGTTTATTTGGATGACATACTCATCTTTAGCAAGACTTGGTCTTACCGTTTGCACCATGTTGAACAAGTGCTTTCAACTCTGCAATAACACAAACTTTATGCCAACATTGAGAAGTGCTCTTTTGGTATGCAAAGTATTCAATACTTAGGGTATATCATTGATACTGAGGGTGTTCATGTTGACCAAGTAAAGATTCAAATAATTAGAGATTGGCGATCTCCTAAAACCTTCACAGAGCTTCGTAGCATCTTGGGCTTAGCCAACTTCTATTGTAGATTTGTTTTTGGTTTCTCACATATATTATGGCCTCTCAATCAATCACTAAGGGGTGGAGCACAAGAAAAATTTCAGTGGACAGAGGAAAAGAAACAAGCATTTGAGGAGTTAAAGAAGATATTATTTTAAGCACCAGTACTGGTCCTCCCAGATCTGCAACAATCGTTTGAGATAGAAACTGATGCATCTGATTATGCTCTTGGTGCAATACTCACGCAATATGGGCATCCTGTTGTCTATCACAATGAAATTTTTTTTTGATACAATACATATGTACCCCACCTATGACAAGGAGTTGTATGCTATTGTTCAAGCCTACAAACAATGGAAACTTTATATACTGGGAAAGGAAACTATTATACATACATAACATTAACCTCTTCAATTCTTGCAAACACAAGGGAAGTTGTAGAATGATAGACATCAAAGGTGGTCATCTTATTTATAACAATTTCACCTCAACATTCGTCATAAAAAAGGAAGCAATAACAAAGTGGCAAAATGTTTGAGTAGGCCTCCAATTGCAGGTTTGACAATGGTGTTGGATTCATGTGGTCATCAATCATCCACATGGGAACAACTATATGGTATTGCCCTGATTTTGCTAACATCTATAGTAATTTGGTAGAAGGAAAGTGTGTCTCTGATTTTCACTTATAGGATGGGTTGCTTTTCCATGTTGGTCATATAATTGTACCCACCAAGGAATGAAAGAAAATGATATGGGAATCTCACTACAACAGTGTTGCAGGATATTTTGGTATTGGTAAGACTACTGCTATCCTTCAAAAGTATTCCTATTGGCCAAAAATGAAGCAGGACATCATTTCATATATACAAGCTTGTGCAGGTTGTACAATTACAAAGCCATCAAACTGTAAGTTGGGTCTATACTTACCATTACCTATTCCCGATAAGCCATGGCAGTCTGTTTCAATGGATTTTGTCTAGGTTTCCAACTACCAGGCGGGGGCATGATTGTGTATATGTTGTGGTAGATAGGTTTTCTAAAATAGCTATCATGGTAACATGTAAAAAGATGATTGCTGCAGAAGAGCCTGCCAAGTTATTTTTTGAACATGTTTGGGTTCATTTTGGTTTGCCAAAAAATATTATTTCTGATAGGGATAGCATGTTCATCAACAAATTTTGGTCTGCACTATGGGATAAAATAGACACAAAGCTGACAAAGTCTACAACATTCTAACCCCAAACAGATGGGAAGACAGAAGTGGTGAATAGAATGATCATTCATATCTTATAGATGTATCATTCAAAATATCCTCGCACATGGGATGAAAGCTTACCCTACGTGCAACACAGCTACAACCTTGCACTCCATAGTACTATAGGGTATAGTCCATTTGAGTTTTGTCTTTGGTATCAGCCATTGGCACCTATAGATGTAGCACTACCAATTTTGCAATCTGATAGTCTATTGAATGTTGAAAAGGAGGTAGATAAAGCAAAAAAATTTATTGATAACATTAGACACCTACAACAACAAGTTCATGAGATTTTGGAGTAGAGCAATCATAAGTATAAGGAAAGACATTATAAACATGGAACTCCTCATCACTTTCAGATTGGTGATAAGGTATGGTTAGATCTTCAGAAAGAGCGCCTTCACGGACCAAATAGGAAGCTTCGTCCTCTTCATTATGGCGCGTATACTATTGTGAAGCAAGTTGGTGAGAATGCTTTTGAACTTAATTTGCCATCCTTTTTGGGCCTGCATCCTGTTTTCAATGTGGAATTGTTGAGACCCCATTTTCCTCCTTTGTTGGACATTTCCTAAGCTACTGAACACATTCAAGTTGTAGAATTATCTACTAATGTTCCATTCCAGTGTAACCATGTTACTGTAGTGATTTCAAAGACTTTGAGAAATCAGAACATTCCTCTTTATTGAGTGGTTCATGTTGGCAAGTGATAGTTTTTGTATGGTATGAGACACTTATGGGTTGTCATTTATGGAAAAACATCTAGTATATTGATTGCTTGGAATGAAGTTCAGTTTTGGAGACCCAGTCTTCAAAATGACTAAGTACAGAGGCAGAAATATAGAGTATGACAACATTATTTTGGCTATCAAAGATCGAGTACAATGTTTGATGACGAACGAGATCAAAGGAAGATACTATGGAGTATGTATGACCTCCACCTAAGATTGATTTGGTTTTGGTAATGATTACAATGAATTAGATATATTTGAAGACATGCACAGACAACAAAACAACGTAACAAAGTAGTTGAACAAGTAGCGATGAATCAAGGAGTATGTCGTGGACTCCTGGAAAGCTAAGTTGGATTATGATTTTGGATAACCCATATTTTGGTTATGTAAGAGCGCCGACTTTGTAATTACTGTTTGCATTATTAATTCTATTTTGTATTGAGAGCCGACTATGTGATAATAATGAAGAGAGCCGACTTGATGATGATAAAGATATATATATGAAGAGCTTTTGTAAAGCGAAGAGACAAAATGATGAGATAAGAAAGGATATGTATGTATGTGAATGGAAGATGTGAGAGCAGAGGTTGACATAGATCATTAAAGAGCTATGAATGGAACTATCTAAGCATTACAGATGCTTGTTTTGTTCATTACTGAGAACACTTAGTAACATAAGTATTATTTTAAGAGTTGTAAGCTCAATTGGCCCCTAATAGGGTGTTGTATACTTTTAACATGGTTGTTATTCCTTTAACAAGGAAATGTACTATGTAATATTCAGCTCCTAATAGGGCTAGGTCTCCTAATAGGTACACTCTACTTTAGTGCATGCTTGTGGGTACCATCCCCATCGGGGTTTCCCCTTGGCCAGGGTTTTCTTGACAACAAATAATGGTGTTATGAGTTATGTGTTATTTGTTTATGTTCTTTTCATTTCAGTAAGCTTATGGTTTATTTGGATTTGGTTTAAGTTTAATTTAAAGTGGTGTAATACTGATTCACCCCCCTCTCAGTATTACTCAATCCTAATAGTTTGAGCTGGTCAGCATCCTCATCAAGGCAAGTGGTTAACTAAGGAACAAATTGAAGCATAATTTCCTCATTTGTTGCAGCAGATTAGTGCAATGGGGCCCATTGCCTCTCAAGGGGGGAGGAATGATCATGATGGAATTGAGAAATATTGAAATCTAATTTTTTGGTATTTTCTATGTTCCAGTAAACTGCATTTTTGAAGGTCTTCGAGGCATTTCTGGACTTATCTCTCCCGGGGGCTCACCTTGGTGTGATCTCCTAGCATTTTTTCTAGAAATTTTTATTATCTTTCCAATGAAGTAAACGGTTCGCAAATCGGAGCTAGGACTAGAAAGTTATGCCTTCTCCAAGTGGGCCAAAAATTTTATATAGTTTTTTGAAATTTTTGGTAGTTTTAATAAGTTTATTTGTAATAAACATTATGAGGACTCTTCATTTCGTTTCCAAGGGATTCTAGTGACCCTTGAGATCCATCATATTTGTGTAAACTCCAATTTCAAATATAATGGATCACTTTCTGGCTTGCAATTCTCTTGTTAGTCTTCTAGTTTTTATATTGAACTTGACAATACCGCATGTATCACACCAGGTATTGTAATCTGATTCATAATTCAGATCAAGAGATTTGATGTACTTCATTAGAACTGTATTGACATAACAAAGGTGTTATCAGTCAGTTCATGAGTTATGGAATGTTGTTCATTATAAATTATAATTAGAGATTGATGTAAGGTAGTGAGCCTTCTTTTTGGTTTAAGCCCTTGTTGTATTTGAGTAGTGAGCTCTAGGCAATACTATGCTTGAATGTATGTGTATTCCCCTTGTAATACTCCTAACATGGTATAGTGCTTTTAACAAAGTACGTCATCTTGTGAGTTTGATCCCCATCGTGGTTTTTCCCCTAACTAGGTTTCCAGGGCAAAAATCTTGGTGTTATGTGATGAGTATTGTGTTGTGATCTTGCATTAATGTTTACCATTCACATCTGAGATTAATATTAATAGTTGGATTGAAATTTTGAAGTTTTGGGACACAACTGATTCACCCCCTCAGTTGTGTGTGCTACCTTGACTCTAAAATCACCTCGAGCAATGCCATATGAGACCATTTTTCAAGGTAATTGTAGGCATATTAGTCATCATGTCTTCCAAGTGTCGGGGTCCCATGACAATGTTTGATCAAGTTTTAAGGGCACTTCTAGAGGCTACTCACTTAGTTTGGGCACTTAAATAGAGATGTAGAAAGTTGATTTTTAGTAAGCTCCAGCTCTGTTCTTTGATCCAAAATGCATGATGAAGTCATCAGTGATAAATTTTAGGGGCTCGATAGTTTGAAAATGAACTTTTTTTAGCTGAGCCCACATGAGGACCAGAGTTGCTTCATCAAGTTGTGGCCTCAGGGTATAAAATGGATGATATTTTATTATTTAAAGCATTTTGATTTAAATAATAATAGTATATAATATGGGAAATGAAATATTTTTAGAAGTGATGAATGCAGCTTGACCGAACCTCCTTAGGTTTTATAAGCATAATGACGGTTTAAATATTTTTATTTAAATCATTAATTAATAATGTTTTGATACATTATTATTAATTATATCTGTGACCTCATGAAAATTTCAAGAGAAAAATGAAAACAATCATGGGCCCCATGATTTCATTATGCATATGAAATAGCCAAAGGTTATTTATAAAACCCCTTGATCTTGCTGGATGAAGGGAGTAAAGGTTAAAATGAGTGTCGAATGCCGGGGATGACTAAAAGGTTATTTATAAAACCCCTTGATCTTGCTGGATGAAGGGAGTAAAGGTTAAAATGAGTGTGGAATGGCGGGGATGACTAAGGGTCAGATGAAAGGGATTTAAGCTACCCTTGTTTCTGCGCAGATGAAAGTTAAAATGAAATTGAAGGGCAGAAGTGTTGGTAATCGGCTATCCTCCATGTTTTACAGTTGACCAAATTTCAAAAAATGGAAAACACAATAGATTTTCTCTAAATTTTCAGCATTTGTTCTTCATGATCTGCATATTTTGTGGTGGAAAACCACAAAAAACATTGTATGTTTTCTAAATCGAAAAAACTAATTTAATGCATTTTACATAGAAGATAGCCACTGCCTAAATGTGGAGGTTTTTTCTTGGTTTACCCTCTCTGCCTGTATAAAATGGGAACAACCAACGAGATATGACATTTTTCAAAGAATAAAAATTGAGGTTTCACGGTTTGCATTGTCTGTAGAGAATGCCAAAAAATAAGACTTGTTGAGAAGGATTTGAGAAATGTTCAACCAAGTTCTTACACGCAAGGACAAAAGGCGTGGACTAAGATGCCTCAAAGATGTGATATCTCATGACTTTCGTGACTGCAGGCTATGCAAATGATGATTTTGTTGAAAAAGATTCAAATGCCTTTGTCAAATGTGAATGGCTTTGAAAAGCCCAATTCCTCAACCTTACCGCGACCTTCTGCCTATGTGAAGGTAAGAAATGTAATCCCATGGTCGTTGGATTATGCACAAAGTTAAAAGGTTTCAAGACTCTTAAGTATGCATAATGTTTATGTGAAAATTCGGTATAAAAATACAATTCAAAGGGCAAATGGTAAAGTGCAGTGTGTTTTTACTAATAAAGTGAAATATTGTTTGGATAGTTTTGTTTGAAAATGTGATAAATAAGTGGGACTCTACACCCAAAGAATGTTATTGCATAGAATATGTTGGAAAGATGGTTTTTTCACTCACAGATTAAATGATTTTGAAAGTGGAGAATGTGGGTGAAAATTTAGTTTCAAGCATATGTGAAAAGGGATTTCATTGAAGGAGTGACCAAAGGGATTAGTTTTTAAATAATATTAAAAATGCTTGCTAATATATAATGGTTTCACCCGTAGTTGAAATATTTTGAGATCAATGTTTTTACTAAGAGGGTAAAATGCAGTTTTGAGACAAAAGGGGTAAATTATTTTCTTGAAAAGTGTGAAAGAGTAAAATACAAAGTGAAAATCATTTCCATGGGTGTATTCAAAAGGAGTGGATAATAAATAAAAAATGCAAGCAATATGTTTTCATTATTCATAAGCTATTTTTAGGGGGATGTACAAGTGGAAAAATCAGATCAAGATGGGAATGATAAGATGATTACATCTGGATTTTTCCTCTTTTCTATATATTCTTCTTTTTCTTTGTTGTAAGGGTTCTGAATATTTTCATTTTTCGGGGCAGGTTGAATAGAAATGTAAATACTTTGTGCTTGTAGGTTACAGTGAATTTTAAATACATTATGGATTCATAAGAATGGTTTATGCAATAGAAGGAGATGCATTATTGTTAGGCATTAATGCATAAAGGGCTCACTAATTTGAATTTGAAGTATATGCTATTTGGGTTTCAATTATTACTTTGGATTTGACTCCTTGCCCTTGGATAAGCACGGGTCTATTAATGTTGTCCAATTTTTATGTGAGAAATACCCATCAATCAAGTCACCTTTTACTTTGTGTTATTATGTGTAGCTCCAAGTTATTTTCACTCTCAGCTATATCTATAATGTGCTAAATCATAATAGAGCTAATTTTGAAAACATTCAGGTATTCTGATGAGAATTATATGCTCATGTGTAATACTTATTGCTAGTAGTTTTACATTTCTTAAGTATTGCAATGGGTTACCCACCTGGGTTTTGCAGAGCCCAAAGTGTAGGAGGATTTGTTAATCTCGTGAGAAAATTCTTGTCAATTGGCCACTGGACTCAGATTTTTGTTGATAGGAGAAGGCTAATTCTTAGGTAAATCTAAGGCATCAGTTGGAGGAACCAACAAAATGGTAACTCTATTGGGGTGCTTTGAAATGTTAAAGTAAATTTGTGTCCTAGAGTCTCTAGAAAGCCAATATTTATTTCATATGGGGAAAGAGTAAAAGTTGTAAATGAATCTGAAATTTGTTTCAGATTTGTACATGGTTCAGCCTAGAAAAAGTTTATTTGCAGCTCATTTGAAGAATGTATGTTTGACTCCTTTGTCGGTGAGAACCCAAAATGAATATATGATTTAAATGTCTTTTGTTGTTTAAAAATTTTCCTCTACAAGGAGGTGGACAATCTGAATGAAAATAACCACATAAAATGTGAAGAAAGCTTCAAATCTACCATGCTTCTAGTCAAAGAGAAATGAGAGCAGCAAATGCAATTTCTTTTCAGGTATTCCTCATGTTTCTATGAGAAAGAAAAATTCCTTATTAAGTGAAATAGCACTACGAAAAGGAATTAGTGGTAATACTACATACATCTCAGTTGTAATGTATGATTCTCTTATTCGTCCAATTTTGATGTCAGAACTTGAAGAGGTTGTGTTTCAGATGAATAAAGGTAAAGCTTCAGGCCCAGATGGCTTCCCTGTGGAATTCTTTCAGGAATTTTTGGAAATTATTAATATGGATCTCTTGGAGGTGGTTAAGGAATCCCTTCAGAATAAGCAAATGCTTCGTGCATTGAACTCCACTTTACTGACTCTTCTCCCCAAGAAAGAAGGTGCTGACAATCTTGACTCCTTCCGTCCCATTGCTCTTTGTAATGTTGTGTACAAAATTATCACCAAATTGATTGTTGAAAGACTCAAGATATGCCTTCCTGTTGTGATTTCGGAGGAACAAGGCGGTTTTGTGGCTGGTAAGAAAATTCTTGATGGTATTGTTATTGCTTCTGAAGTTATTCACTCTATGCATATATCAAAAGAGAGAGCTATGTTCATTAAGTTGGATATGGCTAAG
>MU224041.1:1074231-1085290 GCA_018584345.1 Thuja plicata | reverse complement strand
TATGTTCATTAAGTTGGATATGGCTAAGGCTTATGACAGAGTCAAATGGAGTTTTCTCCAAAAGATCCTCTTGGCCTTTGGTTTCTGCCAACAGTGGGTGAACTGGATTATGAGTTGTGTTTCTTCAACTTCTTTTTTCTGTTCTTGTGAATGGTGTTCCTTCAGAGCCCTTTGGTGCCTCTAGAGGACTTCGCCAAGGGGACCCTATTTCGCCTTACCTCTTTATCATTTTGGCTGAGGGATTGGGCCGCTTTCTTCAGCTTCGTGCTCACCAGGGTTTGATTCATGGGTGGAAATGGGGTACTGAAATGTTAAAGTAAATTTGTGTCCTAGAGTCTCTAAAAAGCCAATATTTATTTCATATGGGGAGAGAGTAAAAGTTGTAAATGAATCTGAAATCTATTTCAGATTTGTACATGGTTGAGCCTAGAAAAAGTTTATTTGCAGCTCATTTGAAGAATGTATGTTTGACTCCTTTGTCGGTGAGAACCCAAAATGAATATATGATTTAAATGGCTTTTGTTGTTTAAAAATTTTCCTCTACAAGGAGGTGGACAATCTGAATGAAAATAACCACATAAAATGTGAAGAAAGCTTCAAATCTACCATGCTTCTAGTCAAAGAGTAATGAGAGAAGCAACTGCAATTTCTTTTCAGGTATTCCTCATGTTTCTATGAGAAAGAAAAATTCCTTATTAAGTGAAATAACACTACAAAAAGGAATTAGTGGTAATACTACATACATCTCAGTTGTAATGTATATACTTTTACTATGAGAGAAGCATGTATGTATGCATTTTAAATTCATGCTCACAGAGAAGAGATCTTATTACTTGTTGTAATAGGTCTTGTGTCATGTACTGTGAAAGCTTAAAATCTCTTGTTGTTATGGAAATGTTTATAAGAACATGACTAGGAAAATGTTTGAATGTATGTACCCCAATATGGGTCCTAGTGTGACCATGGTCAGTAATCTGCCTCAACCATGTAGTTTGAAAATTAGTTTTAGTATGGAAAGATACAAACCCATTGATTTTAGTCACATGCCTGGTTTCCCAAATGCCATACCAACTGAAGTAAGAAAGGAAATTTCAAATTTTAGTGGGCTGAAATATGAATCAGCTGAAGTGCATTTGCAAAGGTTCAAAAACTTGATAGGTGATTATGAGATAGATCATGAAGATGTTATTATGATACATTTTTTCCACTCTTTGAAGGATGATGCCCGAGATTGGTTTTCAAATTTGTTTCCAAGTTCAATCAACTCTTGGTTAGAGTCTCATTTCATTCGGCATAAAATGAGGAATTTGGTGAGAAAAATTGTGTCTGCGTATAGTGCTAGATGACTTCATGAGTATTCATGTTAGGAACAATGAGTTAGTGCGTGAATTCAACCTCATATTCATGAGAACCTTGAAGAAAATTCCTAAAAATTGTAGACCACCAAATGAAATGGTGGTATACTTCAATGTACTTGAAAATAAATTAAGTTACCGGCTAAGAGATAAAGAGCCACAAAATTTTCATCAGACATTTCAAATAGCTATGGATATACAAGGCATGATGAAATTTGGACTGGTAAAGTTTCATAGCATTAATGCTATTGTTTCTCATGGGGCTACAAATGGAGTTGAATATCGAAGCCCAGAAGTTCCAATGAACTCTCAGTATTGTGGTCTGTCTGCTATCCCTAATGATGCATACTCCATTATTGCAAATCAGATTGAGCATAATGTATTTTTTCAGTAGTATTAAGAGATTACTAGCTCCATTGCACATATCCAAGCATTGATTGACATTAATGTGAAGCGACTTGCTTCAAATGAAGATGTTACATCTCCTAATATTTAGGGTGATCCTTATAGTAGAGATGATCCATGTAAAACATTTAGTGATGCTGATGTTGATGAAAAGGTGCATACATCTGAAAATAGACACTAGTTGAATGAAGAATATTATATATGCAGCCAACCATGGATAGTATTGTTGGTATGCCTTACATACCCTCAATTCATGATATGGAAAAAGGATGTTTGGTATCCTAGTATGTTTGAAGAGTTTTGTGAATCTGAAGTTAGGGTAGTTGTAGCTCATGGTAGTGTTAAAATCCTTTCTTGTGATGAAGCTGAAAATATATGTTGTGATCAACAAATAAAAGCCATGTATGCAAATGAGTATGACTTCATAGAATTTTTGAATCCACTCTATGAAGAGACAAAAGAAGAGGATCAATTGAGTGTTTGATACAGTGAATCTAAAGATGATTTTAATATTTTTTCAAATCCTTGGTATGATGAGATAGTGGAAGAAAGTCAAATGATGTTGTGTCATGGAGTCATTGAAAAGGGTCTTTGCCATTTTGTGAACCCGCTGTATGAAGATGAAGCATTCCTAGCTAATGAAGATATCATATTATTTTGTGAAAAGGATTAGAATGATGATGAGAGTAGTGTCTTAAAATTTTCATTTTATGGTGACCATGCGAATGGTTGTGATATTGAATCTAGGGAATATGAGCTTGGTTCATGTGAGCATGGCCATTGTTTTCAGAATGATGAAGAATCCTTCCATGCTAATCAGATAGATATGTTTGTTCAATTTCTAGAATGCTTGCATGATATGCACAAGTATGAATATGAATTTTTTTTGTTTGACATGCAAGCATATGCTGAGATAAATCATGATGATTTTGACCATAAGGTTGAAATTAAAGGCTTTGAATTTACAGTACAACTAGTTGAGGTTTGTGAGTATGGTGAGGATGTTGATAATAGAGGGAGTTACATTTCATATGAATGTCCACTATATTGTAAGTATGGAAAATAAATCTCAGATTATGATGCTTTTCAGGATATGTGTAAGTTTATTATGCCAATGGGCATTAAGTGCACTAGTAATTATAAGTATAGAAAAAGAATGTATGATGCCAGTTGTTTTCAGTATGGTCAAATGATTTTCAGTGAATGTTTTAGGTTGATGATGTTGATCTATGATGAGAATCATGTTGGAATTGGTTTCTATTGTAGTTATTGACATTCATGTTTTGTAATTGATGTTAACCTATGTTTCTGATGAGACAGATAGACTGGTTATCACTGGTGAATGGATGAATGATAGAAGTGTACGGGCACTGTACAAATGTTTCATAGTATGCAAAGATGGGGATGTGTACAGGGATGAGTTGTGATCTTATATCTATGGTTTCTTGAGTTTATGTTTTTGTTTGTTTGAGTTACAAATTTATTGGTGAAGATTGCTTGTAGAATAGTGGCAGAGAATTGTGACAAAGTTAGTCACTGAGTTTTGAGGATAAATTGAGTGCGAGATCAATTCAATTTATGAAAGATTTAGGAATGGTAGAAGAAATTTTGAGGAATGTTTGTTATGATTCTTGGGTCACATGACTCTTGGTGATGTCAGTTGTCGTGTGTGTTCTAGAGAAGACCTTTTTGGGGCCGAATTCATAGATGTGGCATGTATTATGGATGGCGAGTGCAGATTATGGATCTTGGATTATATTTGATGGATTGTAATTGATGTTTACTTGTTATAGGTACTGTGTGTATCTTAGAAATGGGTTATGTAATTATTTGTGCATTGGGGAAGTCTTAATTGGCCGACCTAATTGCTTATTGTAAACTTGTATAAAAGAAAGTTGTTTTCTTTTGTGGAGGATAGAGTAATAAAGTGTGGAAGCTACGAGCTTGTATTTGCAAAGTTCGTTGGATGTAGAGCAGTGGTTATGATTGAAGAACTTCATCAAAACTGTTTAAGAAAAGTTGTTGCAATTAGTTGATTCATTGAATTGTATATCTTATATACATCTATATTTTGGACAGTATCTCTTTAAGGTGGATTTAACTTTCTTTAGGTAGTGACCCTGGGCAGTGAGCCTGTTGTTTCTCTTGACTCCTAAAATGGTCTGTCCTTTACCAGGGACTGTGTACTGTATGTAATAATCAGCTCCTAACATGGATACTATACTTTCAGTGCATTATTTGTTGGTGTTAATTCCCACTGAGGTTTTTCCCTTAACAGGGTTTCCTCGACAACAAATGGTTGTGTTATGGTGTTGTTGATAATGTTTTCAGAATTGCATTTATCTTTTGATTGTTAAAGGTTAAATTTTAATCTATTGGCACACAACCGATTCACCCCCCCTCTCAGTTGTTTTGGTGGACTATTATTGCCAAAAATTGGTATTAGAGCATCTGGTCCTTAGAGAGAAATCTTAACAGCTTGAGGTGATCCTAAATATGGCATACTATAGAAAGGATAGTATGAAGTTAGATCCTGAAAACTTTGACAGTTGGAAGAACAAGATGAGAACTCATTTGGTGTGTTTGGGAATTGACTACTGGATGATTATAAAGAAAGATGAGAAGATCAAGGCTGAAGATGAACTAGATGAAGATACTGATGATGAAAAGAAGTTGTTTTCTTGTAACATGGCTGCAAGAGAAGCATTGATTAGTGCACTCTCTGAAGGTGAATTCCAAGAGGTTAAATATTTTGATTTTGCCAATAAATTTTGGTCAAGATTGGAAGCACTATACGAAGGAGATAAGTTTAATAAGAAGGAAAAGTTACAGAACTGGAAGACAAGGATGAAAATTTTGAATACGAAAGATGATGAGAATGTTAGAGCATATGTACATAGAGTTACTGAGGTTGTTATTGGCATTAGAAACTTTGGAGGCACATACAGTGAAGATGAAGTGATCACAAGGATTCTTAGATCTTTGACACCTGTTTATGAAACTAAAGTGCAAGCTATAGAGGAGATCATACCTTTGACAAAAAAACTTCAATAGAGAGATGTTGATTGCAAAATTAACTACATTTGAGGCCGTAGAGCTGGGAGATTCATTACCTAAGGTTGAAACAACATTCAAGGTGACTGTGCATAATAATAAAAAGACTTTATTAAGAGTTGCGAGCAGCAACAAAAGTGACTTGTGAGAAGAGCTTGGTGAATATGCTGATAATTGGGAAAAGATACAGGAAGAAGAGAGAAAGTTAGATGAAATTGTAGCCCTAGTGGCAAGAAGAGAAAAGAGAGGTAAGGGTAAGTTTGAAGGAAAGTTACCTCTGAAATGTTTGTCATGCAATAAGATAGGTCATTTTGCATCTACATGTCTTACAAGGGTTCCTAAACATAAACCTAAGTTTTATAGACCTAAATACTCCAAGGATAAGGAATGTTACTATACTAGTGAAGGTGTATCTAATGACGATGTTGTGGATTATGATGAAATTGGATTTATTGCTATTAAAGATGATGAACCTATTCATGAAGAGAATCCCTAGTGATGGGGAGGTCACCTTACTCTCTGAGACTCCTACTCTTTTCTAGGAATCTCACCAGGAATCCTATTCAATTCAGGACTCTTTAGGCTCACCCTTGAGCCTCTTAGGGCTACTCTCAGACCCTAACCAGAAGGACTATATTATTCCCTCTTTCCTAGGTTCCCTACCCACTGAAATGTTTCATTCCTCATCTCATCTTACTCTCCATGACTGAATCAGATCAGTCATGCACCCTTCTCGCTCTATCTCCTTTCCCTACAAGTTCCCTAGCCAGACCATCTAGCTCGCCTAGGATTTGTTTCCAACTCTGACTAGTCTCTCCTCAGTTCCAAACACAAACACAAAAAAAGAATAAAAATACATGATGGGTACCTTTTGACAGTCACATCCCATAAGCCTGATCATGAGAGTCAAAAGGTATCCATTAAACTGAAATGAACTCAGAATATTACTCTACTAAAGTTTGTACACAACAGAAAATATACAGAACACATAGAACACTCTTCTTTATTGAAAAACTGCAAATTACAATGTAATCTCAAATCTACTGTGCTAGCCTGTTCAATCTCTAAGTTCTTCAACAACCCCTCAATCGTTCCTTTCTCTCTCTTTTTATCCTCGGCCTCTTCTTAGACTGTAACCATTTTTAGGTTTCCTATCCGCCTGAGGAATCTCAACTGCCTCGGCTCTTTGTCTTCTTTCTGTAACTGTCATCACCATCTTTCCCTGCATGGTCGACGACGTGGATGACATTCTTCTCCGTGGCATTCTTTTTGGCATTTTCTGACTTTTCAACTCTTTCTCCTTCTGACACGTCAGCATGTTTGATCATTTGACTGCTCTGCTCTTCATCGCATAGTCGCGAGTGAAAATGACCTTTCATGTTTTGGTCTGCGACTGAGCGATTACCTGCTCGTCGCGCTCTCGCTATGTATTTCCCTGACTTGACTTTTACCTCACGACTGAGCGATGACTCTTTATCGCGCACCCGCAATGCGTTGCCCCGAGCTATATTTTATGTTGCGACTGAGCGATGAGCTCAAGTCGCATACCCGCGCTGTCTTTTCATGAACTCCTCCTTGCTCTATGAGTCTGTGACACACATTAGTCGCACACTCACTCCACATTCATCTGAGCTGCTACTTGCTTAGCGAGTCTGCGATGCACGTCAGTCGCACACTCGCAACTCATTTTGACGAGCTGGCCATATCTCAGCGACTGAGCGATGAGCTCAAGTCGCGCACTCGCCGTGTTGTAAACCGAGCTGTTAATTCCTTCGCGACTGAGCGATGAGCTCACTGTCGCGATGTTTTCTTCTGAGCTGACCTTTGCCTTGTGACTGAGTGATACACCGTAGTCGCGCGCTCACCGTGCTTTTCCTTTAACTGCCATTTCAATCGCGATCTCGCGACGCATAGGTTTTCGCTCACTCGCACACCATGACTCACTGTTTGTCTTCAGCGACTGAGCGATGAGTTCCTCGTCGCGTTGTCACACTGATTTTTCACTAACTGCGAATTGACTCGCAAGCTTGCGATGAGCTCCTCATCGCATTGTCGCGCACTGTCTTTTCTGCTAGCCGTCTGCGACTGAGCGACTAGTTCCTCATCGCGCACTCGCTCACTAATAAACTTTACTCATGACTAGCTCGGGAGTGTGCGATGCATGATTTTCCTGCTCTCCACTGGCTCTGTGACTTTGCGACTGAAAGAAGAACTGTTCAGGCTTAATGACAAGGACCGAAAACTAACTGTGATCTGCTCCTTTTGATCACTCAACAAGAATTGCTAGGGTTTGGAGCTAAAACCTAGGGTGCTCTGCACCACCTAGTTTCACATGATGAAAAGAAATCTGAATGGATCAAAGACAGTGGTTGTTCACATCATATGACTAGTGATAGAAACAAGTTTATTCAACTAACTAAATATGATGGTGGTGTAGTCAGATTTGGTGACAATGCTCCAAAGTTTATCATTAGAGTGGGATCAATTTCTCTTGATGGTAAAACTAATACTGATGATGTATTACTTGCTGATGGACTTAAGCATAATTTGTTGAGTGTTGGACAACTTGTTGACAAAGGTTATCATTTGAAGTTCAATGATGGGAAATGTTCTATCAGAAGTAAGATGAGAGATTTGATAGCATCTAGTACTAAGTCAAGAGGTAATGTTTTTGAGTTGAACAATACAAAAGTTTCTTGTTTTGTTGTGAAGGTTAATGATAGTTGGTTATGGCATAAAATATTCTATCATGTAAATTTTGATAACATTGTAAAAGCAAGTATGACCAATGTTGTTAGAGATCTACCGAAGATTGTGAAACTTGATAACACCATGTGTATAGAATGTGTGATGGGGAAACAAACTAGAATCAACTTTTAAAGAAAATCTTACTCAGCGAAAGGGAAGTTGGATCTGGTGCATACAGATCTGTGTGGTCCTCCAAGAAAAATATCTTACTATGGTTAAAGGTATTTCATACATTTTGTTGATGACTTTTCTAGGATGATGTGGGTTACATATCTTAGAGAGAAATCTGAGGCTTTTGACAAATTCAAGATATTCAAAGAAAAAGTTGAGAATGAATTAGGTTTGAAGATAAAATATTTAATATTAGATAGAGGTGGAGAATTTAGTTTAGATTTTTTCAATACCTACTGTGAAGAGCATGAAATATACAGAAAAAAATTCGCTCCTAGGACACCACAATAGAATGGGATTGGAGAGCGAAGAAACATAACTATATTAGATGCTACCAGAACTATGTTTCTTGAAGGAAATGTGTTTCATGTTCATTGGAGAGAAGTTGTTGGTACTTCTGTTTACACTTTAAACATAATTCAGATCAGAGAATGTACTAATAAGACTCCTTGTGAACTATGGTTTAATCATGCCCCTACTGTGAAATATTTTAGAATATTTGGTAGTAAATGCTATATAAAAAGAGATTATGAGATAAGAAAGTTTGATGCTAGAAGTGATAAGGGAATCTTCCTTGGTTATTCCACTAAGAGAAAAGCTTATTAATTTTTTAATATGAGGTTGAGGAAGATGATTGAAAGTGCTAATGTGAGGATTGATGAGAAGTTTCAGATTCAGGAAAGAATATATGACTGTAGCTAGACTACAGAGAATAGGGAGGTTACTACAAATCAAGAAGAAGCTTTTGAGGTTGATCATGAGATTGAGGTATGTTTGAATGATTCAAATGATTTTACTGAAATTCCAAAAATACTGAGGTATGTTAAGAAGAACCATCCTAAAAATTAAATTATTGGCAATGCAAATAAAGGCAGTATGACAAGATCTAGATTAAGAGATGAAACTTGTTTGATTTCTCAAGTTGAACCAAAAAATACTGATGAGGCGTGTAGAAATGAATCTTGGACTAAAGCTATGTCAGAAGAATTGGAACAGATACAGAAAAATAACACTTGGGAATCAGTTTCTAGACCTAAAGATAAGAATGTTATAGGGACTAAATGGGTTTTCATAAACAAAATGAATGAAGAAGAAATGATTGTAAGGAATAAGGCAAGACTAGTTTGTAAAGGCTACTAGCAGCAATACGGCATAGACTTTGAAGAAACATTTTCTCTTGTTACTAGGCTTGACGCAGTAAGATTATTTCTTGCTTATGTTGCACACAAAGTCTTTAAAGTATATCAGATGGATGTGAAATTGGCATTTCTGAATGGAGATCTAGAGGAGGAAGTATATATTCAATGACCAGATGAATATCCTATGACAAATGATGAGGACATGGTTTGCAAATTGAAGAAGCCTTTGTATAGAATGAAACAAGAACCTAGACCATGGTATTCTAGATTGGACAGGTCTTGGTTTCAGAATAGGTAATGCAAACACTAATTTGTACTTAAAAACTAGTGAAGATGGAATTTTAATAGTTGAAGTTTTGGTAGATGACATCATTGGTGCAGAGCACCCTAGGGTTTTTCACTCCAAGCCCTAGTAATGGTCAGAGGGATCATGGAGTAGATCACAGTTATCCAAAACCCTAACAGCTTCTTAACTCCTAGCGCGAAAGCAGGAGTGTAAATGAAAAAGACCTACGAAGTTACGGTGACTGTCTAGTGGGAACCGGTTATGTTATGCTTATCGCACAGTCACAAGGAGTTGGGCGGTTAAATTGAAATACCTGTGACAAGGTGATGTTAGTGTATCTCACAGTCAGTGGTTTATCGGCGGTCAGTTTGAAATGGGTGCGACGGTGCGATGACGGTGTATCGCAAAGTCGGAAGGTACTCAGCGGTTAAGGGAAAATAGTTGCGAGGATGCGACGATGATGCATCACCCAGTCGCAGATGAACCAGAAGGTAGGATATAAGACTCACAACACTATGAAAAAAAGGTTTCATCAATGTATCGCGTACTCGCAGGGCAATCGACAGCTCGTGTCAAGTGGTGCGAGAGCGCGACAAACATGCATCGCGTGATCGCAGGGAAAAGGGTAGCTCGGTTGTAAGTGTTGCGAGAGCATGATGACAATGAATCGCAAGGTCATAGGTTAAGGCATGCATAGTTATTATGACTCGCGACTATGCGATTAAACATCTGGAGTAAGGTAAGTGTCTGATCAAGCCAAGAAAGAGCTGTGATACCGCGACGATAAGGAAGATTGACTTGTCATCATGGAAGATGGAAGTTGAAAAGTCATATACGACAAAAAAAAAAGTGAATGCCATGGAGGAGAATGTTGTCCACATCGACAACCATGCTAATGATGATTTGATGACAGTTGCAGGAGGAAGATGAAGAGCCGAGGCAGTTAGAATCCTTAGGCAGATAGGTAACCTAGAAACGGTTACAAATCAAGAAGAGGCCGAATATATAATCGAGGAAGGAACCATTCTAAGGAGGTTGGAGAATTTGGAGATTGAACAAGCTAGTAGAGAAGATTTTTAGTTTACATTGTAATTTTTGAGTTTTCAAATAAAGAATAGTTCCTATGTGTTCTGTGTGTTCTTCTGTTGTGTACAGACTACTGAAGAGTAGGATTTTGAATTCAGTTAAGTATCATGGATGCTTTTTGACTCTTATAATCCATCCTATGGAGTGTGACCGTCAAGAAGCATCCCTCATGTATTTTTATTCTATTTTTGTGTCTATGTCTGAGAAGTGGCTAGCCAGAATTGTAGACAAGTCCTAGGCGAGCTACATGACCCGGCTAGAGAACTTGTAGGAGAGAGAGATAGAAGGAGAAAGGTGCATGACTGACTTTATTCAGTCCTGGAGAGCAAGATAAGGTGAAGAGTGAACTTTCGGTGGGCAGGAAACCTAGGAGAGAGGGAGTATAGAAATCCTTCTAGTTAGGGTCTGTGAGTAACCCTAAGAGACTCAAGTGTGAGTCTAGAGGATCCTGAAAGTAAATAGTGTCCAAGGTAAGATTCCTAAGAGAGAGTAGGAGTCTAGGAGAGAAAGGTGACCTCCCCATCAGATTGGTATCAGAGCCCAGTTAAAGATTTGGGTTTGAAATTTGTAGATGTTTCAAAGTATTGAGGAATTAGTAGGAGAATCAGCCATTGTGACAAATGTAGAGTTGGCTAAAGAGGTGAATGAGCAGAAGGAGAGAAATAGACTCCTTGAGGAAACTCTAGATTTAATGAGAAAACAACTAGAGGATATTGCTGATAAAGTAACTGGAGAAGCAGAGAGTTCCAATAAAGGAAAAGTTGTTGCAGTGGAGGATGTTATACCAGAACCAGACCCTCCTATGCCAGAAGAAC
>MU224041.1:1038396-1062723 GCA_018584345.1 Thuja plicata | reverse complement strand
CAGAGATTTCCTTGTACTGGGTACCTGATCAGGCCTTGTTACCGGGACCCATTTCTTGCTTTCTTAGTCTTGCTAGGTTTGCTTTCTCCCTGCGTTCAGCTTAAGGGGGGGTGTTAGAGTAATCAGTTTACTCTTTTTCGGCTTATGCTTTCACTTAGGTGCATATAATTAATACTTTATATTAATTATATTGCGCATCCTAGCTTTTAGGTTTTAGGGTTTGTTCACCTTTATAAGGTCGAACTTTGTAATTCTCTTCATTAATTCAGATTAAATTTTGCTCTCTCACTTTTGAGCAACTTCTGAGTTCTTCAGCCTTTTCAGTTTTTGCTTCTTCTTTGTATCAGATTTTTGCATGCAGTTGGATCTTGGCGTGAATCTGATCTTTCATCAGATTCTACATCTTTGTCACAAACAAGTTTCAAAACTCCCTTATTTTTGTATTAACTAAGTTGTAATACTAAGTCAGAAGTGAGTGAGCAACTTTTTTTAATATTAAAAGAATATAATCTTTCTAGCGTAGCATTGTATTCATGTGTAGCTTTGTCCTTCTCCACCTGGTATTCTTGTGCAACTTCTGTCCAATGCAACATTCATTCTTTTATTATTATTCTATTCATCTATAATTCAATGTCCTTATCCCTCGCACATTTGTTTCTTTTCCTACCTCTTGCATTTTGTTTGGTTCTATGAGCCTTGCACAACACATACTTAACTTAATGTGAGCCTTGCACAACACATACATACTCTTGCTTGGCATCTTCTCTTTGCATAACATCTTCCCAACCTTGCGCAACTCTCTCTCCTTTGCACAACATTCATTATAGAATTTGTGTTAGATTCTTGGTTAGTTTCATAATAGCTCTGTTTCTTTGTAATGTTTTCTTCTGCAATGTTTGTTTTGCAGGTTGCAGTTGGAATTTAGTTTCATGGAAAAGTATTATATATATTTATATTATTTTTCTTCATTCAACAACATTCACAATGAGAATATTTGAGAAACTTCTTTCTCTTATCCATTTCTAATTTATCTCTGGTTTATCTACATTAGGGTTGAAAGATATCATTAATCAAACTTGACTATCTGAAAAATTGTGCAAATGCGGATGTCAAAAGAACAGAAATTGCAAATGCATTAGCCTTTGCAAAAATAGGGAATCTTGCCTTGAGGCCTAACCACTGATCATAGTAATTCATTTAGATACAAGGAGAGCAGATCCACAACTGGAATCTCAAAACAACTTCTTGACATAAAGCTATAACCTTCTGAAAATGAGTATCCTGTGAAATCAATTCTGTCAACAATGTCAATCTGAATAAATTGCTTTTAGAATTGGCTAAGAAAACTGATCGGGCGGATTGACCATGGTTTGAAACTCTTCAAGAAGGTACATTTACATGTTTTCAATATGGGGGAACATTCAATTCCTCATGTACTTGAGCAAGGTGTAACTTTTAAGACCTCAAAGTAGGCTACTGAGATTTCTGCATTTTCACATTCTGAGAAACTAAATAAAATGCAAATGAAATGGCTTTGACACACTTATCAAATGAACTCATAGGGGTTTGAAAATGGGCATAGAGATTCACTTTCATGCCTAAAACATACTACAACACTCCTTATATCATGACTATCAATCTAGACAAATATGGATATCTCCAAAGTAGGTCACTTAGAAAACACTGACAACATGCAAAGTGCAAATTTGGGCAATGACCTCCAAATGGCTATCTCCAAAACACATCCAAACTAAAAAATGAGAGTCAAAACCCACTAAATTTTCTTAATGATAGGTGATGCACATGTCCCCTAAGTGGTTTCTCATAAAAATATTCAAGTCCTTTTTTACTTGCACTCGAACTAGGGTCCTTTCAAAATCTTTTTATTGGCAACAACTTTGTCGTATTCATGGAGGCTGCGCAAAATACCAACGCACATTGGTTATTTTTGAACCAGTCAAATACAATGTGGAATCATTTACAACCCATAAAATATAGTTGCATTTCCCTCAATTTTAACTGCATAGGTAGCGCAAATTTTGGAGGTTGCACATGGTAATAAGAAGACAGCCTGCACAATGTATAATTTCTACGCATGATGCAATATGAAGGAGCAATGCCAGGCCGCACAAGTAAGAATGTTTAAATAGGCTTGAGATAGTTATCCAACATTTCTGGTGGGAAGAAGTTTTAAAATTTTTAAATATGCCTGCTCTCGCATTGTATGTTGAATATAAGAGCTAAGAGGCTCATTGGCAGGCCCCTTAGCAAGTGGTATGCTAGTGGAAACTAAATTTTGGCTCTCAAAATTGAAAAGGTTTGAAAACCTTGGAAAGTTTAATACCACATTGGTGGGGGAAAGGAGATAGATAGTCTATAAAAGATAAACCACTTGTATTGTAATGTGAAGAAGAGAAGGAGGCTCTGGGCGTGCGCAATGGAAGTACCTCGATTTACATGCCAGGAAAGCTACTTTGACAAGAATCATGTTTTTGGTGGAACCCGAGCGTAGAGGAGACAACACATGTGGCAACAGGGCGCTAAGTAGCTAGATAATCTTGTTGTTAGCCCAAATATTGTGAGACTTAGAGGTAGCAGTTAGTTAACCGCATGTCAGTTTCCTGAATGGTGGCGGTTAGTGGCAAAAGATATGGAGATTCAAAGATAGTGCAGTCACATGATCGCCAGACTTAACCATGGCCAGAGAAAACATTGCAAGATTCAGAGACAACAGCTAGTTGACCGTGCTCCAGATCTCCAGATGTTGGCAGTTAAGTCCAAATCATTCTGAGATTATGCCCAATCCATCGGATCACATCAAGATCAAGGGATCTCTCCAAGTCTCCCAATAAACCCATGGTCAAGAAAATCATTCCGAGATTCAAGGACTAGTGTGATATCCCAATCTCCAAATGAACCCAGGGTCAGAGCGGGGTCAAGGTTAAGTTTATTCAGAGATTATGAGATAAAGGCTTGTCTCCAAGTCTCCAGATAAACTAGGGGTTAAGGAAAAGAATCAGAGATTCAGAGACTAGTGTAATCTCCTAATCTCTAGATAAACTAAGGTTAAGGATGAGTTCAAGTAGAGTTTTTCTATAGATCCAAAGATCAAAGGTTCTCTCCAAGTCTCAAAATAAACTCATAGTTAAGAGAAATATCTGGAGATTCAAAGACAAGGGCATTCTCCAAGTCTCTAGGTAAACTCAGGGTTAGTGTAGAAATTTAGAGAGCTAGAGATAAAGGGTAATCTCCAAATCAACCATCCAAGACTAGTTAAAGTGAGCAGCGAACCAGAACTTGACACTTGTCAAAATCTAGTGAATTCAGGGAGTAAAAGTGCAAAAAAGAGGTAAATGCAAGACAAAGAAATGTGCAAAATTAGAAAGTAAAATGATTTAGAGATTATAGTCTATGAAAAGGTAAATAGAAGCATTAAAGGGAAAATAAGATCAAATTTGCATAGACAATTAATATCAAATGCAAAAATTGAAATAATATGCAAGTTAAAGCATTGACACATTATAGTCTTGATATGGTTCTTTGATAAATTTCAAAATCATGAAATATGTATTCACGGGAAGCATTTTCAAGGAGAGTGAAATCATATTTTTTGAGAGAATGCCTGGAATCAAAATTTTTGAGAGAATGATTGCAAGCAAGAGGCAGTTACAAAAGGAAATTAGTTTTCTTGGGAGAAAGAAGATATTTGTTAAATAGACAGGTGTCGGTTTGTTGAAACTGGTTTCTCCATTTTCTCTATATATTTTTTCTTCTCAATTGTACATGGATGGTGAAATTAACACTGCAAGGAAGTTTTTTGATTTTGGGAGTCTTATTTTTTGGGTTTCTTGTCTTGTAAATGTACTGAATCAGAAGTTTTTTAATGAAGAACAATGGAATCCCTTTCCATATTGGTGATATCTTTGTGTGTTATATCTTGAATTCTTGTATGTTTAATTTTTAAGGGATATTGAATATACTGGTTATAAGGTAAGTGTGTGTTTGTGTTCAAGTTTCTTTCAAGGAAAGAGTAAATCTTAAATATAAGTTCATAGGGCTCAAGGTTTTCACATGAATCTGATGTCTGGGAATAGGAGTGAGAAGAGTGACTTGTAATACATTTCACTTGGTTTCTGTGTGTTTTAATATGGAAGTTTTTTGTGGATGTATGCTTATTTGACTCTATTTCCCAATAGATAAGGGACTGGTTTGTACCGCCTAAGTAGTTTTCATCATCAATCAATCAAATATTGAACAATATTTTATTTTCTATTTATGAGCATATATGTTTAGGATCTATATTGAAGAATACATACATTTTTGGTGATTCATTGAAGAATTGAGTCATTAGGTCAGCCTCCGTGAGTCTGGAACTCGGAGAGAAGAAGGATGAAAATCCTTGAATCCACTGTCTGATTTATTGGGAAACAATAAGTCAAGAGGTACACCCGCTTGAGTTTGTGGAGCTCAAAGTAGAAGGAGGATTAAATCCTCATTAATTAGTTATTTTACTTGCAAGAATCATGAGTTGGGAGTCATAGAATTAAGCATTGATGCTTCAATAGATTTTGCAAGAAAAATCGCTAAGAAAATGGCGACTCTGGCGGGGAGAAATGGATTTTAGCAATAGTGTTTTAAAGTTCATAAGAATTAATCTTCTATTGCGTCATTTTTGGACCAGTTTGTGAAATTTAATCTCATAATTATTGTGGGTGGCGACTCTGTTAAACTTGGAGAATCCTGGTTATTTTGTGCCAGTGTAAATATTTGTGACTATCAGTTATTATATGAATTTTAAGATCAACAAGTTTAGGATGACCGTTTCCTTACTTGGTTGAGTCAACATCAGAATTTGATTAAAAGAAAGAGAGTTAAGAAGTAGAATCTGAACTGCCTGGAAGTATTGTCATTGCAAAAAAAATAAAGAATATTTGTAGCTTTGCTGATTGGAAAAATCCCAGAATCGAAAGTAGTTTCCAAATGACTTTTGTTGTTTGAAATTTTTCCTTTGCAAGGAGGTGGTGAATATATGAGAAAATAACCCGATGGAGCTACAAAAGAGGCTCTATTTATGTTGTGTTTCCAGCCAAGAAGCAAAAAGAGCAGCAACTACAGTTCTTGTCCAGGTATTTTGTTTTTCATTGGATAATTATTGCTCCATGAAAACCAGTTGTTAAAATATTCCCTACTAAGTGGTCAACACTGTTTGAAAGGAAAGGAGGAATAAGTTAGTATCCATGTCATTATTGATTGTGTTTTGAAGTTATGTGCAAGTAGAAATATGTAGCAAAATTTTTCAAGCCTTGCATGATTTTAAATGCAATCATGCCAAATAGGATGTCACAAAAGTGTAGTAGACAGAGTTTGAGCATTAAGTTGTATCTAGTGCTGAATTTTGAAGGCATTCATGCTTACCCAAATACTTTTCCACCCAAAATCAGAGAAAAATTACCAAGATTCAATGGTGGGAGAGAGGAAAATGTTGAAAAGTATTGTAGAAAGTTCATGGACTTAATGGAGGATTTTGATATTGAATATGAGGACATCGTTATGAGGTTTTTTATCCAGTCTTTGGTAGATGATGCAAGGTGGTGGTTCTCTTTCTTTCCAGAATGTTCTATCTCTTCATGGGAAGAGTCACGATCGTCTTTTATGGAGCACTTTGGTGAAAAGGTTAATCTAGTTGTAGTGATAAAGAATTTCATGGAGATGCAAATAAAGAATGGTGAGTTGGTTCCTCCTTTCAATTTTAGATTTTCAAAAGTATTGGGTCAAATCCCAATGGATTTCAAACCAAATGATCTTGTTTTTTTGGTTCTTTATTTAGGGGCATTTGGTAAAAAGATGAGCTACTTGTTAAGAGATAAAAATCCTAAAACCTTGCATCATGCTTTTATGACAACAGTAGATATTGAAAATAATTTAAGGTATGGAATCATCCCAAGGGTTTTTCATCTACTAGCGATAATTTTCATAATGTATCAAATGCACTAGATAGGTGTGGATCAAGAAGTGAAAATCGATGTCAAGATGTGTTCATGCATGCTGATTTTACTAACCATGATTTAAATTATGTTTCAAAGAAAAATGTGAGTGAAGAATGTACTCAGCAAACAACAGTTTCCCCTCACATTGGTGTGAACATGGTTAGTGAAGAATTTTTTAATGTTCTTAAGGAAGAGATAGATATATATGGCAGCTACTCACCTAATAAATTAGAAACTAGTTATTGTTGGAAGTACAAGAATGGGAAAGCAAGATACTGAGAGGGGGGGTGAATCAGATCTTCAAAATTAGCCACTTAAAACAAATTGATTCACATTCATACATATATGAATTTAACCTAACATCAGATAGCATCAATAAAATGTAATATGTAACTCATAACACAAAACTTAGTAACCTAGAAACCCAAATAGGTAAAACTGGGGTGGGGATGATACCCACAAAATCTTCACTACTGTAGCAATAAAGTGTGCCTGTTAGGGCTACAAGAGTTTGATTGCGACACATAATCTACTTGGTTAAAGGTCTATTTTGTTAAGAACTAAAGATCATTACAATCTACCTTGTTAAAGGATTTCAACTTACAGTAAAGTAAGCACTCGGCTAAGAGATTTGAAACAGTCTACTAAAACCACTCTGTTAAGAGATTTAACCTGATACACCTGTTAGAATGTTCCAAGTAGTGATCCTTTGTTATGCACTTAGATGTTGATGATGAATCTTCTCTTTCCAATACCTTATGTGATCTCTCAATCTGATGTCTTTACTCTGCTTATCATTTTTCTGTCATTCTACTTGATCTAGGCTTCTTCTCACAATGACTTACTGTTCATCTCTCATGAACACACAACCCTTCTCTGTATATCTCTTGCTCTCACACACTTCTCTATCTTTTAGGGTTAGAAGAAATATTATTATATCTTTTCAAATGTGGCAGCGAGATCTAGATCAATGATCAAGATCTATTGTTTATGCCTCCAATGCATATTGATTTCCTGATTGGCTCCATGCTATGCATAGTATAAAAAAATTAAATGAAAAATTAACTCAGTGGATAGATATTAAATGCATACAAATGTTGGCCCAAATCTCATACAAGTCATCCTAAACCATTTACATCAAAGTTTGAATTAATTCTGACATGTATGCAAAAGTTGTTCTGCTTGGCACTAAACATCTCTAACGCTCGGCACTTAATATTCTACTCGGCTCGGCATGATGTAACTCGGCAACCTGAAACTTGCTCAGCAATTTTGCTCGACCTTGAATGTTTAGCTTGGCCACAGTGATTAAACAACTAAAATTGCCTAAGTAAATGACTAAGTGTGGGTCACTAATCATTAACAAAACTTAGGGATTAACAATCTCCCCCTTTGATATTAGTGGAAAAAACACACTTATCATTACAATTCATTCCATCCAAAATGTTGCCTAAGTACATATTGTACTTCCCCTAGGAATTTACATCATACTACATACAAAAATTTACATACTATACATGCCTTCAAAAAAAAATATACATGGATACCTGTACTGATCTCCTTATGTTGTATCCTTGTCAGTCTTGTCAGATTCCCCCTTGTTTTGTCACTGATTGCTGGTGGGGTCAAGTTATACTTGTCCAAAAACTATTTATGAAGTTGTAACGTAGACTCAAATGCAGAGTCCCAAGTGTCCTTGACAAACTTCATAACCTCTATTTTCACTTCTAGCTTGGCAGCTAGACTTACTAAGCTTTCTGCAATGGAGAGATGAAAATCTCTCTTAATCAATTCATTTGCAGATGAAATTTATTTCTGAATGACCTCTAGATGAGGTATCATAATTGTCTAAATAGTAATCAATTTGGTCCTAATTCGACCATCTTCAGCCATGAGCTTGGCTATCCTCCTCTGTGCATAAGTCAACCTGTTAAAATGTAAGGAGCTAGTGCTAGCATCCATACTCAGTGAACTTCCAGTTGAATTTAGGTCTAGTTGCAATTTATCTAAATCTTGTAGATTATCCTTTGTGAAGAATTCAACATCAGATAACCTCTTATACAAAGAATAAACATTTGTTGCAACTCCTAAAATTTCTACCAGAGAAGAAAGTTCAACTTGTTTTACTGCAATCTCTCCTAAGATTTTTGCTAGTACCTTGTTCTCAAATTTCCTCTCGGACCATTGCAACAGCTTTTCATTGGCTTCAATATTGTCATCATTTACCTTTTGCACAATGTCAACTAACTATTCAAGAATAGGGGCTTGAGGGTTTTCATCTTCCATTTCAAAAGCCTTTACAAATATGTCTTTGATATCATGTAACACTTGCTTTTTCTTATACTCCCTTTTCAGTTCCTCCTATCTTTTCTTCCTCTTAAGTAACTCCTAAAGAGTCTCAATCTGTTCATAAGACAAAACATTGGGATCCCAAGGTGGAATCATAATGACTTCATCTAATGTGACATCTAGAATCATATAATTCTTCCTCATAACTTTCCTCCTCTTGAATTCAGGTGAACTACTGCTTGGCTTCATTTCTACAATACCTTTTCCAGATTAAGTAGTTGACACCATTGCATCTTTTAGTTTAGTCAAGATTTCTTGTTGATCAGTCATGCTTCCTGTCTTAGTTCTAGTGGGAGTTGATGATGCAGAGTGTGGTAGATCAACCAACACTTGCATTGCCTCTTATTCTTTAGGCTCATTGTTAGTATCTTTTATCTCCTCACTACTATCTAGAACTGATTTTACAACTTCCAAAATAGGTGAATGTTGTACAGTTACCTCTTTTTCAATTGTTTTCTCCTTTTCTACTTCTTCTTGAGCATCCTTATCCTCAAATTCCTTTTGAATTATCTCATCTTCTTCCTCTGTACTCTTTTCTTCTTCAGCCATAGTTTCCTTAATAGGTGATTCAATAGTTGAGTCCCTCGGCTCATCCTAACCCTTAGCATCCAGATTTCTAGAGTCATCAATTGTCACATCAATTGGACTATCAATAATCAGATCAACAATGTTAACTGTCTTTGTTTTTCCTTGTGTTTCTGTTCCAGTCTTCTCAGGCTCAGTAGAAATGTGAACTATTGATTTCTGTGGTATAGGGGTAGATTTAGTTTCTTTATCCTTCAGCTCAGATGTTCGTTCATCAGTTTTATTATCTTTTGGAGCAATCAATCCAAAAATTTCCTTCCGAATTCTAGTACTCTATTGTACTATCCCTTCAATATCATTCTTCAAAATAGCATAACCTCTCTGTTTAGGTATGAATTTATGCTTATAGTCTTCAACAAATTTTTCTCTTTGTTTCTTGGTTAGCTTAGGAATCACTTGAGCTAAAGTGCCTTCTCTTATTTGTCTCTCAGTTGTGAGTGCAAGTTCCCACTTGCCAGATAGAAATTCATACAAATCACTTGGCACATTGTTTCCTATTTCTATAGGTGTTAACTTAAAATTACACATCATGTCTAGGAGAGCTTCCTGAACCTTATGTTTATCTTCTACCTTCAATGTTTCATACTTGATAAACTTAAAACCAGATAACCCTACAGAATTTCTCAAGTTTTCACATACCTCACTAATATTTGTGGGTCTCTTGAATGGTGTTTTTGGTATGTTGCTAGGTTCATCAATTTCTATCTTATCTTCATCACTTTCTAGATCCAAATGCAGTTTCCCTCTTGGTTTCTTAACTTGTAGGCTTGGCACAGCCTTTGTTGCAAATTTTGCCTTCGATCCAAAACTACTTTCTCCAATCTTCTTTGCATAGACTTTTGTTTTCTCTACTAGTGATGTGGCAATAGATGCCTTGTCCTTGGATGATTTCAAATGGGAGGGTTAACTCTAGGTTTTGCTTTACTCGGCATTGTTACCTTTGCTACTACTGGCCTCTTCCCTTTTGCCTTGATAGTAATCTCTTCTTTAGATTCACTAACTTCTACTTCTTGTTCCTCGGATACATCTTCTCCTTGTCTAATAGATATGTCTAGAGGTGCATCCTCTATCTCTTCATCACTCGGCAAGCCAACCATGTTTTTTAGATTTTTCACAATATTTTTCCTCTTTCTTTCCATGGTTCCTGCCTTAAGATTCATCAAAATCTTTGCCTTTACTTCATCATAATTTCTGAATCTTTTAGCTCTTGTATCAATCTCCTATGCTAGGAGTGTTGTGATAGATGTTGATGCTTCATAAATATTAACTTCATAGAGAAATCGCTCCAGCCATGATACCCTAGGTGTCACAACCTGAATATAGGTGTAGTCTGTATCAACTAAGAAACATATCTCTTCATAGTGCTTCTCCACAAGTGAATTGGAAATTCTGGTCCTCAACCTCATTCTCTTTTTGAATTCCACAAAGTAAGTTCCCATGATACCATTGAAATTATTGCCTAATTGCTGAATACATTCACTAATCTGTAAAGTGATGGATCTGTCCTTCTTCTAGACAATATTTCCTAGTGTAGGAAATGACTTTTGTACATAGAAGAATATACACATTAACAAAGAACCAAACTTACATGATGAGCTTTTAGCTTTCTTGATTGATAGTAAGTTCTCAGCTAGTTGTGTCAACTGCAGCTCGGCAAGGTCGTAGGTGTGATTCTTTTTTGCTATCTTCCATGCCAGGTCCACAGCTGTACAGGGAACACTATCCAGTTAGCTCGACTGATAGAACTTGTGAGCAATCACTCTCACTCAAAAGTCAAGTTCCAAAACCTTAATTTTAGAGATAGTCATTCCTCTGTTGTTCCAAATAGCTCCAGTGTTAACTGCTATCTCTTCTTTACTTTGATCTCTCATAGTTCATTTACCACTGATAATAGGATACCCAGTAACTCTATGAATAATGTCTTTTGTGATATTTACTGGTCCATTGGCTAGCCACATATTCATATTATGAACTTGGCTTAGGACAACCTTAATCCATTCATCCTTGAATTCTATCAAAAAATCTAGGGCATGAGTTAACCCTTTGTCGGCTAAATGTTTGAATTCATCTTTTAGAATTCCATTTTAACGTAACTTGTCATTGGATTTCCTCAATTTTATATCACCCACTTCACCAATTTTAATCATGTAGCAAGATCTAACATCATGAATCATAAGTACCTTTGGTGGGATTGATGAGAGGGCTTCGTTCAGATCACTCAAAATTGCGCTTCAAGAACGACATGAAAGTTTGGTGGTACGTATGCATCACTCCTTAATAGCTTAATTTGATTCAAATCCTCCTCTATTCCTTTGATTGGTGTGAAATAAATTGCAGCCATAATCTCTTGAAGTTAGGGTTTGAGTATGAAGAATAGAGTACCTCGGCAAAAATTCACTTTGCAGTGTTAAACTTAGGGTTGCTGATGACACGCTGACAAAATTATCGAAACAAACTTGGCTAAGATAAAATTTTGCAACTTCTTCGATCTCTCTATAAATGCTGAAAATTGCAAGGTAAAAGTGAATAATAGACTATTCATCCTTATATAGACTTCGAAAGGTCAAGATAGGTAAGCATTAAATATTTTACCCGTTAGGTTAGTGCAAGCCATATGTCATTGGCCGACTAACACAACTTGCATACCACTCAGCTTACCACACTCAGCCATCACAACTTACTCAGCCAACCAACTTGACACCTATAGTGCAGATAACTCTTCTTAGCACTTGTCTCAAACAGTCCTGGTGCATCTTAACATATGCAAATATGGACTTTGGCACATTTACATATTAGGAACTGATGTAAGATTTAGAATTTAAATGTAGTTCCTTACATAACTCTATTTCTTAGTTGGAGATGGTGTGATCACTTGATCCATTAGATTGGGTGACCTCGACTTCAGTGGATTCACTGCTACTCGGCTCTATTTTCCTTACCCATGTATGGTTCATCTGTGCTCTTATTTCTTCAACAGTAGGAGTAGGAACTCTTGTCCTACACTCTCTCTTAGTGTGACCTATCTTCAGACAACTAAAATAGACTAAGCTTCCATTCATCCAACTCTTAGATTTCCCTCTGACATGTGTCTTGAAGAAATCTTCAAGTGCATGTCTATATTCTTCACAGTAATGACAACTTTGTCTTGTATTATAATCCCAGTTGTAAGTGTTTCCTCTCTTAGATTCTTTTGTATGTGTCTTTGATGTCTATTCCTGTTTAGCATTGGATCTACAGTCTTGTGCCTTATGACCATGTTTCTGAAACTTGCAACAATAACCATTAAATCTTGGTTTGGGGGGTGCATCACTTGCTTCAGCCCAACATTCATGTGCTTTATGTCCAAATTTATTGCAATTAAAAAAGTAACCATTAAACTTAGGTTTAGGATTGGACTTATCTTTCTTGCTTCAACAAATGTTTTCTATATGTCCTGGTTTTCCACAGTGGTGGAAAACAAGCTTGTTGTGCTTTGTCTTTGCATTCCTTCTTTCACCATTCCTAGATGATTCTCCTTTCTTAGCAGATGTCTTTGGTTCAGTGTGACCTAATCTAGAAGAATCCTTTGACCTTCTTGATGTTTCCATCAGACTCTCAAAATGAGTCAAAGCTTCATTAGGTTTGTTCAACCTTTCATTCAGTTCCTTCTCAGATCTCAAACCATCTTTCAATTGATTGTTCTCAGATCTTAGATTTATCAGTTCCATATCTTTCCTGCTAATCTCCTGATTTGCAAGTCGCAGTTGATTTGCCATGTCAACCTGATTTATTGTCATCATCTACACATCAGGTGTCCTTTCATCAATTCTGATAGTTATCACTCTTTTGTCTTCTTTTGCCATAGTTTTTTCATCTTCAGCTTTCTTCTTTTGTTCCACTACTTCACATAGTCTCACTATCTGCATTTCTTGTTCTCTTTTCAAGTTTTCGACTTCTTCGCACAGTGCATTGTTCTTTTCTAGTAGATCTGCAATTGGTGCATTGCTCTCAATAGAATCTCCATTCTAAAATAGATTTGCAGTTTCATCTTCCTAGTAATGAGTATCATTCATTTGTTTGGCCAAATCTTTCCTAGCTGTTAATTATTTCTTCAATTCTTGTCTTACTATCTCAAGCTGATGTAATGCTAGCTGAATCTCAATCTTTTGATTCTCAATGACTTCTCCCAACTTGTAAACCTCCATCTCAAGATCTGTACTCACAAGCTGATTAAAATCTTTTGTAGGTGAACTGGGCTCTGATACCAATTGTTGGAAGTACAAGAATGGGAAAGAAAGATAATGAGAGGGGGGGTGAATCAGATCTTCAAACTTAACCACTTAAAACAAATTGATTCACATTCATACATATATGAATTTAACCTAACATCAGATAGCATCAAAAAATGAAATATGTAACTCATAACACAAAACTTGGTAACCCAGAAACCCAAAAAGGTAAAATTGGGGTGGGGATGATACCCACAAAATCTTCACTACTGCAACAATAAAGTGTGCCTGTTAGGGCTACAAGAGTTTGATTGCAACATGCAATCTACCTGGTTAAAGGTCTATTCTGATAAGAACTAAAGATCATTACAATCTACCTTGTTAAAGGATTTCAACTTACAGTAAAGTAAGCACTTGGCTAAGACATTTGAAACAGTATGCTAAAACCGCTCTGTTAAGAGATTTAACTTGATACACCTGTTAGAATGTTCCAAGTAGTGATCCTCCATTATGCACTCAGGTGTTGATGATGGATCTTCTCTTTCCAATACCTTCTATGATCTCTCAATCTGATATGTCTTTACTCTACTTATCACTGTTCTATCATTCTGCTTGATCTAGGCTTCTTCTCACAATGACTTACTGTTCATCTCTCATGAACACACAACCCTTCTCTATATATCTCTTTCTCTCACACACTTCTCTATCTTTTAGGGTTAGAAGCAATCTTATTATATCTTTTTAGATCTGGCAGTGAGATCTAGATCAACGATCAAGATCTATTTTTTATGCCTCCAATGCATATTGATTTCCTGATTGGCTCCATGCCATGCATAATATAAAATAATTAAATGCGAAATTAACTCAGTAGATAGATATTAAATGCGTACAAATGTTGGCCCAAATATCATACAAGTCGGCCTAAACTATTTACATCAAAGTTTGAATTAATCCTGACATGTATGCAAAAACTGTTCTTCTCAGCACTAAACATCTCTGACACTCGACACTTAATATTCTACTCGGCTCGGCATGATGTAACTCGGCAACTTGAATGTTTAGCTCGGCCACATTGATTAACCAGCTAAAAATTCCTAAGTAAATGACTAAGTGTGGGTCACTAATCATCAACAAAACTTAGGGATTAATAGTTATTCTAGTTTTGGGGCTGTAGAGATAAATTGTTTGTAGTCAAATGTGGAAAGTAAAGAGGGGTAGGTGTTTTATCAAATGATAATTTTGAAGCCCCAAGTGAGGAAGTTCTATCATACTTTGTTGATGTTAAACTAGTTATGAGAGTAATGATGAATCTCATTACGCTATTGATAATGTTGACTATTATGCTCATGATGAAATCAATGAGTATCAAGACATTGAAGATGAATATATAGTTGATAATGTTTCACTTCAGTCTATGGATTTTTCTTCCTTTCAGCATAATAATGCAGATTTATTATCTCGGTTTGAGGAAGAGTATTGTGAACAGCAAGATGATGACTACGATGGAGATGAAATTTTTTGTGGGCATTCCTTTGCACGAAAGGATATGAGCCAAGAGGTTTCAATCCTTGGTTCCAATAAGGATGATTTTTCTGAAACCATGTTTTTGTCACATGTGGATGTCCAAGAATATATTTGTGAGGAATTGGTTGAGGAAGAGGATTCATGGAGCCACAATGGCCCTAATTTTTGTGAAGATAAAGTAATGGTCTATGTACAGCCTTGTGAAGAGGAGGAAGTCTTATCAAGTGCTGGGAATGATTGTGAAGATGTTGATTTGTCTAAAACAATGATGAATTATTTTGCTTCAGCCAACAATGATTATAACATTGATTTTTCAATTTGTATGCTTGCATCCTATGACTTGTCATGTGAAGTTGTTTATTCTAAGAGGCATAAGGATTTTTATGAGCCAAAGTCTGAGACTGTGGTTTTTAAAAATGTTTTTTGAAATTCTTCCAATGTGTAAGTCTCCAGCCTTAGATAACATTATGCCATCTTATCAAATGGATAGTTTTTCTATTTATGGTGGTCCCATAAATGAGTTTGGTAATGAAGAGGATGGTATCAATCATAAATCTGAAATAATGGATGCTCTAGACCATGAAAATGAAAATGAAATTGCTTCTAGTGGGTCAATGTTAGATTTCTATGAACCGACTTATTCGAAAGTATCTCCTATGTTATGGAGATTAAATCTGATTTTGCATTTTAACCGAAATTGGATGTCAGCCTATTTGATGTTAACATTGATAGTATTGATATTGTTAATGGTATGAAATTAATGTTTCATCAAAAGGAAACTACTAATGTTGATAGTGTTTCCTATAACAATGTTTTATATCAAAGAGATATGTGCCGAGATGAGGATATGTATAATGAACTGCTTGCTGATTTATTGGAACCACATTTTGAAATGTTTTATGTGAAGCTGAGAGAGGTTTCAGATTTTACATTAGATTATTTTCTTCAGCCAAAGGTATTTTTGCAAGAATGGGATGTAAAGAGTGTTGATGCATTATTTTTTAAAGATATTGAAATAAATCAGCAAGGGTGTATCAACTATCAGACAGAAAGTGAGTCTTTTATTTTTCCATTCCAGCATGTTGATATTTCTTAGGATGAACTAAATCTGAAGTCACAAGTTGTAGTTCATCATGATTTTATTGAGTGCTTGTGTGATATACATAGGGTAGAATTTGAAAATTTTCCCTTTGAAATCCAAGCATGTGTTGAAGTAAGTTAGCATATTTCCAGCTATGTGATGGAGTTGGAATCGATGTCTTCTTGGCTGGTTAAAATTTTTAAAGAATGTCACAGCCTTTTGTTTTATAATTATCATAACCTTTAGTACCTTTTTGATTTCCCAATGCCTATTGACAGTAAGGGTGCTGATTATTTTTCATGCGATGTGTTGAAGATTTGTGGCAGTGTGTTGGATTAGGTAGATGACAGTGATGATTTCATTTTACCTTTGATGCATGGAGATGAAAATAAGATTTTTGATAGGGGTAAGTGGTGATTTCAATTGTGAAAGGGCTTGAGGCTTTTTGTAAATGATTTATAAATTTGTGGACTTGCTTTCATTTCATTCATGTGGTGTGTTTGCTTTCAATAAGGATCTCAATTTTTGAGAAGAGAAAAAGTCTGATTTGTTTTATTGAATGGTTTGCATTAACCATGTGATTCTAAGTTCTTTGTATGACCGCATGGGGAAAAAATCCCCAATCAAAGCCATGGTTGGAACTCTAAAATTACAGATAAATTTCAGAGTGTGTACTTTGAAAATTCCTCTAAGGCAAAGTTGTTGCCCCTAAAAATCTTTTGAAAGGACCTTAGTTCGAGTGCAAGTAAAAAAGGACTTGAAGATTTTTATGAGAAACCACTTGGGGGACATGTGCATCACCTATCATTAAGAAAATATAGTGGGTTTAGACTCTCATTTTTTCAGTTTGGATGTGTTTTGGAGATAGCCATTTGGAGGTCATTGCCCAAATTTGCACTTTGCATGTTGTTAGTGTTTTCTAAGTGACCTACTTTGGAGATATGCATCTTTGTCCAGATTGATAGTAATGATATAAGGAGTGTTGTAGTATGTTTTAGGCATGAAATTGAATCTCTATACCCATTTTTAGACCCCTGTGAGTTCATTTGATAAGTGTGCCAAAGCCATTCCGTTTACATTTTATTCAATTTCTCAGAATGTGAAAATGCCAAATTCTAAGTAGCCTACTTTGAGGTCTTACAAGTTACACCCAGTTCAAGAACATGAGGAATTGAATGTTCCCCAATATTGAAAACATGGAAATGTACCTTTTTGAAGAGTTTTAGACCATGGTCAATATGCCCGGACAGTTTTCTCGGCCAATTCTAAAAGCAATTTATTCAGATTGACATTGTTGACAAAATTGAATTCACAAGATACTCATTTTCAGACGCTTTTAGCTTTATGTCAAGAAGTTGTTTTGAGATGCCAATTGTGGGTATTCCCTCCTTGTATCTAAATTTATTAATATGATCAGTGGTTAGGCCTCAAGGCATGATTCCCTATTTTTGCAAAGGCTAATCCATTTGCAATTTCTATTTTTTTGACATCAACATTTGCATAGTTTTTCAAACATCCAAGTTTGATTAATGATATCTTGCAATACTAATGTTTTTATGCAAATCCCTTTGGCATATGTACTCATATGTTGGAAATGAGCATAGTTTTCAGATTGCATGATTCTATGAGGCTTTTTGATCAATTTTTAAAGCCGGTTCCAGAGACCAAATGCTATTCATGGAATCAAATTGCAGAAATGTTAAGAGTGGTTTGAAATGTCCATCAATTTAGTGTCTTGTAATCCGAGTGCACAATAGACTAAATTTTGGTAAACTGAGGGTGAAATTAGATTTCAAAATGACGATCCTCAAGTCAAGCTTCCAAGGACCCATATTTTATTGTTAAGATTCATTGCTCTTGTGATGTGGGTTTTATAGTATATTATTATTTTAAATCATTCATAGTTTAAATAATAGTATTCTGGATGTCAAGGGTTTCTTTTATGGCATTGTACATATGACAAATAACCAGTTCCTTGAAGGTCAATTTGAATTTGATGGTCTTGGCTATGTATTTATGGAAAAACCAAAAGGCACATGGAGCTATTTGTTAAGGTGCCTCAAAGAAATATGCAATGAAAACAAAGACCATACACCAAGTATGGAGCACAACAAGGCACTTTGGTTTTATCAAAATTCTATATAAAACTTGGAAGCATATCCAATGCATGGGTATATAGACTATCTTAAAAATCGTTTGAATTAGCAATGCACAATGTGGAAACTCCAATAGCAAAACACATGAATTGTGAAGAATGTCACACCAGAGAATGGAGAAAATGGGAGCATGGGAAGATGGGCCATTGAAAAAAGGTTATTGCAAACAAATGCAACGCAAGGTGTCAATACCATGGAGGATGCGCAAAATACCAAGGCACGTTGGCTATTTTTGGACCAGTCAAATACAATGTGGAATCATTTACAATCCATAAAATACAATTGCATTGCCCTCAGTTTTACCTGCATAGGTAACGCACATTTTGGAGGTTGCGCATGGTAATAAGAAGATAGCCTGTGCAATGTATAATTCATGCACGTGATGCAATATGAAGGAGCAGCGCACGGTAAGAGCAAAAGGTCACGCAGGTAAGAATGTTTAAATAGGATTGGAACAATTATCCCACATTTCTGGTGGGCAGAAGTTTTAAAATTTTTAAATATGCCCGTACTCACATTGTATATTTAATATAAGAGCTAAGAGGCTCATTGGTAGGCCCCTTAGCCAGTGGAATGCTAGTGGAAACCAAAGTTTGGCGCTCAAAATTGAAAAGGTTTTAAAACCTTGGAAAGTTTAATCCCACATTGATGGGGGAAAGGAGATAGATAGTCTATAAAAGATAAACCACTTGTATTGTAATGTGAAGAAGAAAAAGAGGCTTTAGGTGTGCATGTGATGGAGGAACCCTGGTTTATGTGCCAGGAAAGTGACTTCGACGGGAAGCATGTTTTTGGTGGGATCTGTGCATAGAGGAGACAAGACATGTGGCAGTAGGGCGCTGAGTGGTTAGATAATCTCATGGTTAGCCCAAAGATTGCTAGACTCATAGGTAATAGCTAGTTAACCACATGTCAGGTTGTTGAATGTTGGTGGTTAGTGGTGAAATAACTGTAGATTCAGAGATAGTGTAGTCACATGATCTCTAGTCTTAACTGCGGGCAGAGAAAAAATTGTGAGATTTAGAGACAACAGTTAGGTGACCGCGCGCCAGATCTCCAGATGTTGGCAGTTAAGTCCAAATCATTTTAAGATTACACCCATGCCCTCAGATCAAATCAAGATCAAGGGTTCTCTCTCCAAGTCTCCCAATAAACCCATGGTCAAGGAAAGCATTCTGAGATTCAGAGACTAGTGTGATCTCCCAATCTCCATATGAACCCAAGGTCAGAGTGGGGTCAAGGTTAAGTTTATTCAGAGATTAGGAGATAAAGGCTTATCTCCAAGTCTCTAAATAAACCAAGGGTTATGGAAAATAATTAGAGATTCAGAGACTAGTGTAATCTCCCAATCTCTAGATAAACCAAGGTTAAGGATGAGTTCAAGACGAGTTTATCTAGAGATTTAGAGATCAAAGGCTCTCTCCAAGTCTCCAAATAAACTCAGAGTTAAGATAAAGATCTATAGATTAAAAGATAAGGGCATTCTCCAAGTCTCTAGGTAAACTTGGGTTTATTGCAGAAATTCAGAGATCTAGAGATAAAGGGTAATCTCCAACTCAACCAGCCAAGACTAGTTAAAGTGAGCAGTGAACTGACACTTGACACTTGTCAAAATCTGGTGAATTATGGGAGTAAAAGTGCAAAAAAGAGGTAAATGCAAGACAAAGAAATGCACAGAATTACAAAGTAAAATGATTTAGAGATTATAGTTTGTGCAAAGGTAGATTATAGTTTGTGCAAAGGTACATAGAAGCATTAAAGGGAAAATAAGATCAAATTTTTAGAGACAATTATATCATATGCAAAAATTGAAATAATATGCAAGTTAAAGCATTGAAACATTATAGTCTTGATATAGTTCTTTGAAATATTTCAAAATCATGAAATATGTATTCAAGGGAAGCATTTTCAAGGTGAGTGAAATCAGATTTTTAGGGTGCACGTCTAGATTCAAATTTGTTGAGAGAATGGTTGTAAGTAAGAGGTAGTTACATAAGGAGATCAGATTTCTTGGGAAGAAGAAGATATTTTTTAAATAGATAGGTGTCGCTTTGCTGAAACTGGCTTCTCCATTTTTATCTATACCTTTCTTCTTCTTGATTGTACATGGATGGTGAAATTAACACTGCAAGGAAGTTTTTTGATTTTGGGAGTCTTATTTTTTGGGTTTCTTGTCTTGTAAATGTACTGAATCAGAAGTTTTTTAATGAAGAACAATGGAATCCCTTTCCATATTGGTGATTTATTTGTGTGTTATGTCTTGAATTATTGTATGTTTAATTTGTAATTCATTTTGAATATACTGGTTATAAGGTAACTGTGAGCTTGTGTCAAAATTTCTTTCAACGAAAGAGTAAATCTTAAATATAAGTTCAGAGGGTTCAAGGTTTTCACATGAATCTAATGTTTGGGTATTGGAGTGAGAAGAGTGACTTGTAGGAAATTTCACTTGGTTTTTGTGTGTTTGGATATGGAAGTTTTCTATGGATGTATGCTTATTTGACTCTATTCCCCAATAGATAAGGGACTAGTCTGTACTGGCTAAGTAGTTTTCATCACCAATCAATCAAATATTGAACAATCTTTTATTTTCTATTTATGAGCATGGATGTTTAGGATTTTTATTGAACAATACATTAATTTTTGGTGATTCATTAATGAATTGGGTCATTAGATCAGCTTGCTTGAGTTTGGAACTTGAAGAGAAGAAGGATGAAAATCCTTGAATCTACTGTCTAATTTATTGGGAAACAATAAGTCAAGAGGTACACCCATCTGAGTTTGTGGAGCTCAAAGTAGAAGGAGGATCAAATCCTCATTAATTAGTCATTTAACTTGAAAGAATCATGACTTGGGAGTCATAGAGTCAAGCATTGATGCTTCAATAGATTCTGAAAGAAAAATTGCTAACAAGCCCAAAATAGGTCTCCTCTAGAATACATGCCACCACTGACATAATCAATAATCATATGAATTGAAAACCATAAAAAAAATTCCTTAACATGTCTTCTTTCATCCCTTAATCATGCATAAGATGAATCAAGATTGCTTGTAGATATACTCAAAACACAGAGACTCGCTATGTCAATCATCATTGTCACAATCCAGTAACCAGTCTTCACCAAAACATCTATAACTCATCCAATATGTAATATTAAGCCAAGTGAAATTATAAATAAGATAATCATACATCCTTCTACATATCCCCATCTTCACTCATTCAGATTTATCTGTACAATATCCGTACACTTTTGTAAGTCATCATACAACAGTAATAACCAATTTGTTCTTCCTCCACAAAAACATATGTTGACATCAGTGACAAAACATGAATGCCAACAACATCAGTAGTAGCCAATTTCAACATCATCCAATAATATCCCCCTTTGGCATTGATGGAAACATATGGGAAAATCAATCAATCCAAAAGTAAAGTACAATCTTCTCAATATCCTCAATATAGTTCTCCCTAAAATAGTAAGAATTTTCTCATAGAATCTCTCCCCCTTTGACAACAATGAAAAATGGTGCCATAACACTTCTTCATTCTTTTGCAAGGTTTAGCTTTTTCAAATCTTCATGTCTTTAACAACGATGTGCAAAATCATGAAAATATGTTTTCTAGTGTTCCTGCGATCACTCCCCCTGAGGAGTAGATCCATACATCAAGTCCAAAAAATGATATAGCTCTGAAAGTCACTAGACTAATGCATTCATGCATCAATTAATTACCATAGGGAGGGGTTCTCACCCCAAGCATGCTTCTGAGGTACTCAAAAGCATATTTTGGAAAAGGTTTTGTAAATATATCTACTATTTGTTCCTTTCTGCTAACATACTCCAATCTGATCCCCTTCTCGGCTACCCTGTCTCTCAAGAAATGATACTTCATAGAAACATGTTTATTATTTAAATGTATTACAAGATTCTTTGACATATTCACTATGCTAGTGTTATCACAATGGATAACCACTAGCTCTTCAAAAATCATTCCAATGTCCTTCAGAATTTGTTTCATCAAATAATTTGTGTACAATTTATAGCAACAACAACATACTCAGATTCAATAGTAGACTGAGCTATACAATCCTTCTTCTTACTTAACCATGAAACTAACCCTTTTTCAAGGAAAAATGCTCCTTCATTTGTACTCTTTCTATCATCCACACTACCCGCCCAATGAACATTAGTATAAGCATGTAAAATAAAGTTATTAGATTTTTCATACCACAATCCATACTCTATTGTTCCTTTCAAGTATCTAAAAATTCTTTTCATAGCAGCAAGGTGTGTCTCTTTAGGATCTGCTTGATATATTGCCACAATTCCAACTTCATTGGAAATATTTGGTCTAGTGTGAGTTAGATATTGTAGACCTCCAATCATTGATCTATACTTTGTCTAAAAAATACTCTAAGTTTCATCATTGTTAGTAATTTTATAACCAGTCACCATGGGTGTCCCAACAAGTTTACAATTTTAAATTCAAAATTTCTTCAACATTTCCTTAAGATACTTGGTCTGAGATATAAAAATACCATTCTTGTTCTGATTAATTTGCAATCCAAGGAAATTTTTTATCTCACCAATCATTGACATTTCAAATTTATTTTCCATCTCTTTAGAGAACCTTTTACTCATTTCATCATTACCTCCAAAAAGATATCATCAACAAAAAATTCTATGATTAGAATTCCATCTTCACTAGTTCTTAAGTATAAATTATTGTCCACATTACCTTTTCTAAAACCAAGATGAAGTAGATACCTGTCTATTCTTGCATACCATGGTCTCGATGCTTGTTTAATTCCATACAAAAAAAATTTCAACTTGCAAACCATGTCTTCATCTTCTATCAAAGGAAATCCATCAGGTTTCTCAATGTATACCTCTTCCTCCAGATCTCCATTCAAAAATGTAGATTGCACATGCATATGATATACCTTAAAGTATTTATGTGCAGCATAAGCAAGAAATAATCTCATTGCTTCCAACCTAGCAACAGGAGCACATGTCTCTTCAAAGTCTATGCCTTCTTGTTGCGAGTAGCCTTTACAAACCAGTCTAGCCTTATTTCTTACCATTGTTCCTTCCTCATCCATTTTGTTTCTAAAAACCCACTTAGTTCCTATAATATTTTTATTTTTAGGCCTTGGAACTATTGGAGTTGATGAAAACTGTCAACCCACAACTCCCAAGAATCACCTACATGCAAACCTGTCACAGAAAGAGAGAATAAAAAAATCTATGGAGGCCAAAAATAATAGATTGATGGAAGAGGAAACATCTTGTGCAAACAATGGAGAAAAAAATTTCAATGCAATAGCATCCTCAATTTATTAATAATTTACAAAGAGAGAAACCCTATAAAAGGATACTGAAACCCTAAAAGGAAAACCCTAAATGGGAAATATCTAGGTTGCATAATAATAATTAATAAAATAATTAATTATTGTATGCCTAAAGTTTAGCTTAAGTAAAAGAGAGATAATAAGTGAATTAATAATTAAATCAAAATGACTTAATTAATAAGTGGAATCACTTTATTACTCTAACACCTGTAACACCCCAAAATTGGCATCTTGCAACCTTAACCAATTTTGTTGCATTTGTCGCTCTGCTAAATCATCAAAGTCCTATTGTACTAGGCAATTCTGAGTTTTCACTGACTCTACTCGACCTAAGTGTCAAATACAGAAAATCCTAAATCTGTATTAATCATACATCATATTTAATTCTTAAATATCTATTTGGCTAAATAAACCTTATGATCGAATTAATTTAATTATAAAGTCCTAGCACTTTAATTAAATTTAATTCACCCTCTTTAGCTGAGACACAAAAAAAGGAATTAAATAATATTTAATTATTAAATAAATATCCTCATTTCAATAATTGAATTTAATTATTCAGATAATTGAGAAAAAGCAATTATGAGGTCATATTTATTTAATTAATTGGATATTCTCTCAAAAATCTTATCTCTATTCAGAAATGGAAACTTTGAATTAATTATGCTTTAAAGAGAAATAAAACAATTAAATTCAAATAAAGCAATATTAAATCAAAGAGATAAAACAGTTAGAACAAGAAGAAAACAATTTATTGAATTCTTTTCAATAAAGCTTTCTGTTTTTAATTGGCTTTTCTATTTGTTTTATTTCAAAATAGGAAAGTTTCTATTCTGATCCTCTCGGAGTCTATAAAAGAACTCTCTTTCTTCATTCAAACCCCCTGAAAAACTTTACTCACTTTTGCATTGTTAGAATACTGAATTGTTGTCTCATTTTCTTGCTAATCTCATATCGAGTAATTTCATTTTGCAAATAAGATAGTTTCAATTTCTAGACTAAATTGCATTGAAATCATGTCTTAGCTTAATCTCTCATATTTCATTTCTTAGTATAATCTTGCATTGCATTGCACTTATCATGATA
>MU224041.1:1012429-1038346 GCA_018584345.1 Thuja plicata | reverse complement strand
TCTTGCATTGCATTGCACTTATCATGATAAATCCTTCATTCTTAGATTGGTCCATGGTTGTGAGACTCTCATCCTGAGAGCAATTTCAAAAACCCCATCTAGATAGAAGGCAACAGGTCGAATCACATAGGAAGGCAGGATGAATAACTCATATTCAGTCTTGTTTGTACCTGGTGAAGAAGGACTATGTTGAAGTGTGTGGTTGATTAACAAGGCCAAAATTAACACATACAACACCCCCCTTAAGATAAACATAGGGAGAAGCTAAAAACCTAGAAACAACTACTGAAAGCAGGAAATGGGTTCCGACAACAAGGCCTGATCAGGTACCCAAGTACAAAAAAAATCTTTGTAAAGAGGAGAAAAGGAGAAAATCCAATGGGAAAAACCCCTCTCTAAAAAGAGATAAATCCTAGTGAAGGACTGAAGAAGACTCCAAACTAGAGAACGTCCCAGAAAATAGGAACAAAGAAAGAACATGTAGAACATCTCTAAAGCATGAAGCTGCAAACAGTGTCAAAAAATAACTGTTGGAACCTCCACTATAATAGAATATGATTAGGTAGAGAAGACTATAAATAAAGCCCGAAGATCTGATCAATCAAAGATGGAAGGATGCCTCTAAAAAGGAATGAAAGAGTGTCCATATGATAATTGATCTATCTCACCGAAATGCATAGGTACCTAGCCATTGCATCTGCCTAGTACATAGGAAAAAATACTAAATACATAGATCACTCCATTGAACCAAGGAACCAATAGGAGATACCCCCCATAATGTTGAGTACAGAGAAGTATGACAGATACATTGAACCAGACTACCAAGACTAACTGCATGATGAAGAACATACAAACATATATAAAGGATGGTGTCGTGGAAGGATCACTCTCTTGACACACATCATGAGGCTAATGTCCTAGAAGGAACACTCACTTGACAAAGGTAGATGGAAAACAAGGCAAACATAAAACCCCCCATGGCACTTTATTATGTAATGCAAGTACAAACTGACACAAAATGTGCAAGATCCCAAGCATGCAAGATGGAAATTTATCTCAGTGTGTTTGCAAACAATAAAAGCTATAGAAAAATATGTATACAATATCCAGAAAGAAAACAATCCTAGGATGTGAAACATTTGTTATGCCCTGCATCCCCATCCCTACATTTTGTGTGCAAAATGTTGGGTCCCCCTTTTTTTCTTTTGTTTTGCTTTTGCTACGGCTTTGCCTTGTCTTTCTTTTCCTTTTGCTTTCTTTCTCCGAGGTTTTCTTCCCCGGTGTGTTGTTTTCTTGGTTTGGTTTTCTCCTCCAGGATTCTGGTCCCGGAGGTTGTCTTTTGTCAGAAAATGGATTCTGGACTCTGGGATTCTTTGCTATGATGTTCTTAAGAATATCATCGTAAGGAATCCTTGGGCCCGGAGTCCAGAGGTTTCGCCTGACCTGAGATCTTTGGAAGGAGGAGGATTACTTTTTACCACGGGTATAAATAGACTTACCTATCATTTTCACACTTACCGCGATTAAAACCTTCAAGCACTTAGAGAAAAATAGAGCATTTTCAAAGCGATTAATAGAGAGTTTGCAGAGAATTTATGATAATCAAAGCTTAACATCTTCTGCGTCCTCAGGAAATTACAAGTGCTTCGTGGTGGTGATTCTGACAGCTTGATGACTCGAGTTATTGCAGAGTTCCCTTGGTAATCCCTTCTTTTCCTCTGCCTTCTGCGTTCTCAGGTTGGTGTTTCTTCTTTCCTCCTCTCTATTTTTGTTGTCGCTTTCTGGTTTTTCTTTGGGTTTGCTCAGTTTTTGTCTGTTTCATTTTGTTTCATTTCTCTGTCGTGTCTGGTCTTTTGTCTTCTGGTTTTGCCGCCCGTTGGTGGGTCGGCTCTGCCAGAAGGTTGTCTGCCTTTTTTGCAGAGGTTGTCTTTCTATAAATAGCGTAAATAGTCTGTAAATTGCGTAAATAATATAAATGGTTGTATATATCCATTTTGCTTTATCTGGTTTTCCCGCGGGAGTTGTCCCATGTGTATATTTATGTATATATGTGCATATATGTAGATAACCCTTGTATATCCCCTTTGTTCTCTGCATATACTCCTTGGCTCTATGTGTATCCTTCCAAGTGGCTTGACAAGCTGGTCGAGTCACCTTTGCTTCTGGTTTTTTGCCTCCAAGCTTGCTTCGAGGAAGAAAACCATCTATTTGAAACTCGGCTCTCGGCCGGTTTCAAACAGGTGGTTTTCTCTCTCCTCCATCAAGGCTGTCAGAGCCTCATTTATTTCTCATGCGCGCAGTTACTTCCAGCCAAGTGGCTTTCCCTTTTCGCGCGTTCGGACAGTTGGCTTCACCGTCATTGCCATCACATCTGTTTAATGCCAACGCATGAGGCGCCCACATGGACCCGCCTTCTCATTCTTCCTTTCTAACGGTCATTTCTCCGAGCCTCGGGTCTCTTACCACCATCCATCTTATGTCTTCGTCAAGTATGATAAAAAAATTTGGACCTGGAGATATGATGAAAATCCTAAGTTTATGATGTGTTTTGCTTTTCGGATACCTTTGCGTAAAACTAACTTTTCAGGAAAAACAAACGGTGCGGTGGTAAGACCTCCGGACCCCAGAGTAATTATTTTATTTTGATAAAATATTCTAACGGTCGCTTTGTCTTGCAGGTTCCCAGACTTCATCTTCCAAACATGTCTGAAGCATCTGCATCATCTCCTCCCGGAAGTCTGGAATTACCAACCACAACCGAGACCAGGGCAGCAGCAAAGTCAAAAATGGAGAAGGCCCTAGCAAAGCTGCCCTTCACCATGAAGTTTGTGCAAGATAATGAGATTGTGGGCTCAAAGATTGAGTCCAAGATAAAACTGATGACCGATGCCAATGTCGGAACCTGGGCAGAAATGCAGGTCCTGGTAAAGGTAATGCACATCCAGCGATAGGCTGGAGATAAACTCGCGATCAACATAGGGGGTTTTGGAATCCTCCGGGCAGCTTGCTTCCCATGTTCTATGCAGTCCCCAGAGCTTATCTTAACATTGGTGGCCAACTACAACTCTTCTATCTGGGCTATCATGCTCGCAGCCGCAAAGCCCATGGAATACCCCACTCCACTGGTGTCCCTCAACCTAGTCAGTTTCCAAGCAGGTCTGGGCATCCCACAATTTGATAGGGCCACGGTGGTTACAAGGACTGATGCCTTGAAATAATTCACTCAATTGGAGGACGCTGCCTGGGTGTACATGAACACCAACTGGCTCAAAGTCTCGAAGAGGGACCCAAAGAGAATGAAGATAGATATCCCCTGCTCTGAATTCAAGGAGAGCATCCAGATGGGGATGATAGCATTAGCCCAGGTATTTGGGCAACCCTCCGCCCAGGAGTTCGCCAAATGAATATACTATTTCCTCTTTGGCATCTCCACTAAGGGAGAATTCTTCGACTTGGCGACAATAATCTCCAATCATGTCGACTCCCAGTTCTAGCAGTTGAACGAGAAGAAGAAGTTCTACATTTCTTCTTATGTTTTCTAGGCTTTGGCCCAACAGAGGCCCCACTCCAATGGCCTACTTACAGATGGCATGCTTGGGATTGGCCCAGGACAAAAGGCACCATGGGACCATTTCCCATAGATTCAATGGGAGGCTAGCTTCCCCAGTTTCTGCCGGGTAAATGATTCATTCATTTACTACCATCTGCTCACGCCCACCCGGGATGCTGGATACCGCCTATCCACTGAGGCGATGAAGTTAGTTAGTAGTTATGGGCACTACTATATCCAATTCCAGCAGCATACATACATTAGGGTCGCCGGCTTCTCCGGGAAACCCTACTTGTTACTCAAGCATTATGGGGACAAGATCATGCTGGTGGAATATTGCTGGCAAATAATGGAGCTACATACCTTCTTCGCCCATAAGAAGATCCCCAATGTCTCATTCCCAATCTCCTGTGGGAACTACACCTGCAGTCTGGCCGCCATGAAGGAGGCAAACAATGAGTTAAGAGGCTATAACTTGCAACAATTCTATCCGGCGCAGATAAACTTTGATCCGCATGGTAGAATTGCAGCGGCACTGCCCCAGGCTTCGAAGCCCCACCACATACACATGGAGGACTTCTAGGCTAATTGCCAGGATAACATGGATGTGTGCAGCCCGCACTATGATAGAATAATGGTCGGAATGATGCAGGAACTAAAGCTCTGGAAATTCCCAGCGGGTTTCTAAGACACCGCCCCCACCATAGATCCCCAGTTCAAAGAAAAGGGGATTGATAAAATGGCACTGCTGGCAATGGATTGGGCCGCCCAGGAGGGGCCCATGATTGAGGACTTCACTCGGGAAGTAATCAAGCGAAGTCATGACTATTTCAAAAGGGTGTGTCCCGGGAGTGTGTGCTAAGCTCCCCAACCGGTACCAAAACTAGCACCACCGCCGGTACCAAAATTGACTCTGGGGTCGGGACTTCTTCACAGGGCATGTACAAAGGAAAGGGGATAGATACAACTCCCTCTGCACAACAAGTCCCTATAAAGAATAGATCAAACAATCTGTGGTAGCCTCCCAGCAAATGAGGGAGCAGTTAATAACAAGGTTGGTCACTCCCCCGCTCATGGCCAGACCAATTCGTCCCCCTTCCTCCCCGTCGCTGGTAGCCTTAATGGTGAAGGCAACTGGGGTGGATCCCATGGAAGCGACAGCAATAGCCGATGCAGGGCCGCCTTTGATTACCCAGAGGAAAAGAAAGCACATCCAATAGCCTAAGGCAGAACCAGTGCTGAAGGCATCCCTCCCCAAAGAAGTGGAGATCCTTTCTTCTAGTTTCCCGGAACCAGAGAAAGAAGAAGAATAGGAAGAAGTCCCAGCTAGTCCCCCTCTAGAAGAGGAGTTTGACTTATTTTTATCTGATGAGTTTGGAAATTTGCAAAGGGATGACACACAAGTGGAGACGGGAGTCCCGGAGAAAGAACAAGAGGCTGTGGACCCATAAGACCTGGAACAAGAAGCTGCAGAACAAGAAGAGCAGCAGGCAGAAGAAAAGAGGCCAGAACTGGAGGTTATCTCCGGGCCTCCAGAAATGCAAGGTCTGGGAGTGGACCAACTGAATCTAGGCAAAAAAATTACATCCGCTGGGGGAACTCGACCCCCAGGAATAACCGTAAACCCAGCCGCCATGTTTCAAGGGCCACTCCCGGGAGCAACCTTTGGGCAGGTAATAATAGCAGCCCAAACTCTGAATCTCGGCTTCATACCTCCCCTACTGCCAACAAGTGAGGAAGAAGAAGAAGAGTAGCATGAAGAGGAAATCCCCAAGGAAGCCTACCAGGATCGAGACCCATCGATTGACATCCAGGACCAAGCTGAGGAGATAGAAATTGAAATGAATGTTGCTGCAGAAGAGGTTCCGACAGGGAGAGGAACAGATGAAGTATATGTTGAAAAGGAGCAGCTGCCACCAGACACCGGGAGAGAATCTGGAGAACAAAATCTGGCAGGAAGGCCACCTCTCCCACCTCCATGGCTAATATAAAGTAAGAAAAGAAAATCCCAATCCGCTCCGGCGATTCCTCTCTCCCTGGCTGAAATGATGGCCCTAGCTCAGGCCCCGCCGAAAGCAAAGAAGGCCCAGACCGTTCATACTCTTCGAACTGGGCCGAGTGTAGAAACCATTGCCATTGTGGCAACACCTCCCCTGGATGCCGATGAAGCAACCGCAGACCCAGCAGATTACAATGTTGCAGAGGTGTCCCTGGGCAAAAAAGGGAAGCAAGGCGAAGTAGACTTGCTTAAGGAGGCAGCAAGGGCAGTTGAAGCCTAATATGAAAAGGAGGCCCAGAGGCTTGAAGAAAAAAAGGAAAAGAATGCAAACCTTATGGGGTTGCTTACTGAGCTTGCCAGACACATCAACGCCACCCCTCCACAGACCTCCACATCAGAGGAATTACCGTAGAGTGACATAGACTCCCTGCGGGTAATAAAGAAAAAGGCTCAAGCAGTGGATGAATGGGTCGCCCTGCAGATAGGAAACACTTGGGATTTCCTGGCATCCACCCTCCCGGAGCTATTCACAGCTCGGAAAGTTATCCATCAGGTGGAAGTGCTGATTGAGCAATGGGAGAGTGACGCTGAGAATTACTAGGCATGGAAGGCAGAGCTCGAAGAGCTCCTCACCCTGGGAGAAGACATAATTTTTGAATCTGGAATTCTGGGTGAAGAATCATTTGACTTTGTAAGGACTTAGCACTCCAGACTGGACCTCACTTTGGAGGTGACCAAGCAACTGGTAGAGTCCTTACAAGAAAAGGTAAACACAGTGAAGTATTCTTTTAATTTATACAAGTCTTTTGTAATAAAGGCTTCCGGGGATGATCCCCTTAGTACAGATACTTATACCCCCGAGGAGTCAGTTTTGGGGAATTTTGATGAAATAATGGCATCCCAGTATCAATCCCCGGATGGGATAGATGTGGCCCAGATGGAAAGATTAATCAAAATGATACTTAAGGGCCATGACGCCGCAAGGATGGCGGATGAATTCAGAAATAATGTTCTGGACCTGGGGGAACTAGTTGAAGTGGCCAGGCACAGAAGGGCCAGCCTAAAAAAGATAGATGAAGATGGCATTTTCTGCCTCCTTCAGGCCTTCAACGATAATAAGCAACCTTGAGCTTTCTTCGGAGGCCGGGGAAAAACTCACATTGGGTATTCTTTATTCTTTTGGGGACATAAGTTCCCGGATCCCAGAGTCCCAGATCCAAAATTTTTGTATTCTTTAAGGTGATCCGTGTCCCGATCCCCGAGGACAACCGGTCACTTTTAGAGGTGGTTAATAAAGGCTATCAGAAGGTAGTTGGCCACATCAAGAAGCGTGGCTGGGTGGTTGGTTTCTGACAGGGTGATCTTCTCAAGGTGTCGTTCGAAGGTACACCTGGCACGTTGGAGATAGGGCACCGCATTTCTCATTTATGAGGCATGTAGCCTCGGTCCCTGGGGGACCTACTTTTTTCTTTCTCCTCTCTGGCTCTCTTTTTGAGACTGATTCTTCTAATGTATATTCTTGTCTTCTTCTTCTGACATGGTAGACCTATTCCGTCTCCAAGTCTTTTGTAGGGTGGCACAGGTAGTACCGGCCCCCAGATATTGTATTTTATTGAAGCACAATGAAATAGGGTTAGGGTTAGAGAGTTGTATAAATAGGCAGATCAGCCCATCTCCAAGGGTCAACAAAATTGATGATTTTGTTATCCATAAGAAATAGCAAAGTGATTCCTCTTTTAAGTTGCAGAGCTCAATGCTCCATTGTTCTATTCTTGATAGTTAAATGCTCCCCTGGAGCTGCCATTGTATCACGCACCAGTGCTCGCTGGACTAAATATTAATGAAGAAGGAAGGATTCTTGGCAATGATGTTGTTAGCGTCCCTGCTTCTGAGTTAATGGTATTTTGTGTTTTAATGTTCTTTATGTCTTTTACTCTGGTATGTTAAAGCAGATTAACGAACTCCTTACCCCCGCTACTGATAGAATGCTAGCTGATGGTTATGTGTTCCTTCGGTATTTAGTGTAGTTTACAGGGTATTATTGATGTTTTGGACATTTTAGCATGACTATAGTTAGATGGCGTATTTCTAACCCTATAGGATCCCCTTTTTTAATTTTATTTGCTAAGTGTAGAACGCTCTGGGAAACCCTCACTATATTGAATCTCTGGAGAAGATGAGTTGAAGAAACCAGCTATCCCCCTCGAAAAATAGTCACCTCTCCCGACCGAGCCCCGCACCGTCGTGACCTAACACCCAGGTGCTTGAAGGCTTGGAGGACTTATTCCCCCGGAAAACCTTTGCAGGCGGAGTTGGCCGATTTCCCCGAAACCCGATGATGACTTATGACTATTGGTAGACTCGGTCAGCAAAACCCCGTCAACAAAAACTGGCGCTAGAAGGAGGGCATGAACTCATCCCCTTCCATATATTCTGATTTTACACCTCTTGAGGGTTCCTCGAGTTGTAGTTTTAGGAGACAAGCCTTTAGTAGGATTGGGTCCTTTTCCCCAGCTAAATTTGAAAGACTCCTTAGGTCTGCCCCGAATCCCAGAAGGTTTGTCAAACTCGAGCCTCCTGCTCGAAAGAAGCGGACATCGAAAGTCCTGCCAGCCACTATTGTCTGGGGGTCTACCATACCCCTGAATACTCAAACTCCCCAGACGGTCCCAGGAACCAGTACCCAAACTACCCAACATATAGTTCCCCCAATGGCTACATATTTCAGAAACACTGGGTCCCTAATGGGCACTTTTTCGGGTGCCACCAATGATTTACCCTCTCACCCGGAGAAGATTTGCCTGCAATATGAGCACTTAGGCTTACGAACCGCAGAAGAACATTTACAGGCATACAAAGATGCCATGAACTGACACCAGACCCAGCATGAAGATGTTGTGACCCGCATGTTCCTCTTGTCCCTAGGACAAAGTGAGTTGAACTGGTACTTAATTTTGCCCGCCAACTCCATAAACACTTGGCAGGACATGGAGGACGCCTTCCTGGCTACCTTTTGCATGCATGTGGACCCTGCCTGGTCCCATAGCTTGTTCATCTCCATTAGGAAGGAACCCAATGAACCTCTCGTAGCATTCAACCATAGGTTCCAGCGTTCCCTGAAGCGGTGCACGGGCCCCTTCATTCCATCCCTAGATGTGACTATACAGACCTATCTTAACGCAATGGACCCATTTGTTGCCACTCTCCTCTGGAGAACAACTACCGCAGGTGACCGGGACACTTTGGCAAAAGTCTACAACCTGGCCTTAGAGCTGTCTCATGGTCTCAATAAATATTCGGGTGGGATTGGGCAGAACACACCCTTCCATATGATCCCCACCAGAACTGCATATGTCGGCAGATACAATCTCAATTTGGCAATAGGTGCCCCTTTGATGGCGGTGAATCCTTTTCCACCCTTGATAGACCAATAGGCACGATATGTTTACCTAGCCCAGACCTAGATAACACCGGGTTTGGAAGTCTTCCCTTGGAATCAACCTCAGCAGACACAACAGACTCAGACACAACCGTCCGGAGTGCCATTCTTCCAGTCGTCCGCGGCTGAAGGATTGCAGCCCTCGAATTTGGCTAATACTGTTGCCTTTCCGGGAAGCCAACAACAACCATAGCCACTCCCCCTAAGAAAATAATATGCTTAGTTTACCAATCAAACTTTCACATTTCCTAAACTTGTGGAGTTCTCAGTCAACTCAGAGGAATTCAGTTCACTTTTCTTCACCCATGTCTTCTTCATATCACTTCTGTCTTTGTCAACATTGGTAGCCTACTTTCCTTTTCCATCTTCTATCTGATGAGGAGATTGGTTCTTAAAATCACATTGTGACGCTAACACTCAGTTGATCGCCGAGGTCAAATCCCTCTGGCGAATGCTGTCCACTTTGACTATGGATATGGGTCAACTGAAGGTGGGGTCCTACGCACCCCAAAATTCAAATTCCCAGAGGGGAAATATCTTCTCTGGCCAACGAAACAACAATGCCGGAGGAAGAAACTTTAACAACGGGCCTAGGCCCAATCAACAATAGTGGAATAATAACACTAACACCGGAGGCCCGCCTCCGAACCAAAATACCAACCAAAATGGTGCTGGACCATCCCATTTTACACCAGTCACAGACTTCCAACCTATGACTAACTGGTGTAGACTACACGACATAGGTTCATACAATGAGGTGAATTGTGCCACTTTGGAGAAAGTCATAATGATCTCCCAGCTGGACAGGTAGCAATCGCACGATATCGCTCCCCCGGAGCCCCCTGTCCAAGAGAAAACCCACAGTGCCTTCACCTGTGACACCATCTTCTTTGGAACTTCCAGGGAAGATGAAGAAGAATCTAAATTGCAGGGATTCTTTGACGAATCCATTCCACCTTTTGAGGCCAACGCCTTTACTAACCCGCGGGCTCCATACAACACTCGGAGCCAGGCTGGTAAGGGACCAGTTTACACGCCCACACCTCCTGCTAAAGATACTCCGCCTGGAACACCATAACTGATAGACCCACCCCTCTAAAAGGCCCTAGCCCTAACCAAGTGAAAGACCCCACTGAGGAAAATCACCCATTCCCGGGAGGGAGATTCGATATCACAAAGGCGTTAGAGCAGACCACCACCTCCATGACCTTAATGAAGGTTTTGCTAAATTGTCTTGAGTAGAAGAAGTCTCTTCTGAAGCTCTTAGGAAACCTAGAGGCCATTAGCCGCCCACCCAAGATCATCTCCTTCAAAGATGCTAATGCGGCTATCTTCCAGGGAAACAATGAGGATCCTCCCTTCTTACTAGGCCTGAACATTTACGACAAAAATATACACAACTGCTTAGTAGATTCTGGAGCTTCGGGTAACATCATGCCCTTGTCCATTTGTCAGAAGCTCAGAATCCACCCCACCCCATCTAATGGCACAGTAATCTAGCTGGATAAGACTACTGTAAAAATGGTGGGGGAATTGAAGAACATCTGGATACACCTTATCCAGGACCCCAGGATAGCCAACATCATTGACATCCAAGTGGTGGATATCCCAGAGACTTATGGGATGTTACTAAGTCAGAATTGGTCTAAGTCCCTAAATGGATACTTTTTGACCGACTTCACCCACTTATAGCTTCCATGGGAAGGAGAATCAAACAAGATCCGGGTTGAAAGCGAACCCCAGATGAAACAAGCCCTTACCAAAGTTGGGAGGGTCAATGAAGTCCTTTTCTCCAAGACTTCTCTGGGGATGTACCGACCTCTTGAAATCCTAACATTTGATTTCATCCTCAGAGATGATCCCATCGTGCTTCAAAGAGTACAGGACTTAGAAGAAAAGATGAGAGTTGAAATTTTCTCTCAGGGTGCCACAGCGACCCTTGCCACACTCTTATCTGGCACTTGGTGCCGAGTGCACTACCAAAAATATTCAGAACTAGAGTGTGAGCCATGTCTCTCAATCACTAACTGGCAACTCGATACCTTTCAGAATAAACATACAACTAATTCCCCGGGACCCAGTGCTACTAGATGCGCTCCTTTGGTGTCATCCCCCCAGGAATCCCAAGTCGAAACATCTCTAGAAGAAAATTCTACACTCACGCCGGCAGTCCAGGAGAAAATCCCTAAACTTCCAAATAACCATCCGAAGAAGACTTCTCCCCAGCCCCAGATTACAAATAATGACATATGGACCCTGAAGTTTGATGGGTCCCAATCCAAACAAGGTTGTGGGGGTGGGGTAGAACTAATGAACCCGCGAGGTAAATCCTTCCTCACGTCCTACAGGCTATAGTTCAACTATACGAACAATGTCATGGAGTACGAGGCTTTGGTCCTTGGACTCCTATTTGCACTAAGGAAAGATATCACCCACCTTCGGGCTCTGGGTGATTCAGAGTTGGTTGTTAAACAAGTCCGGAGTCAATACACATGTCATGACAAAAGGCTGGCTACATACCGCAACCGGGCTTGGAGCCTTATCAAAGATTTTGATGCCTTTGGCATTGATCTCATTCCCTGGCGACGAAACTATGTCCCGGATGCCCTAGCCGTTTCTATCAGCACACTTGAGCCAATGGCCGGCTCACGACTCCGGAGATTTTCAGTTGAGATGGTCCCTACCCCGTCCATTCTAGATAATGTTACCCACTTTCAGGTTTTTGAAGATGATCAACATATCTTGGCCTTCATGGTGAATGTTGGTGTCTTTGAAGATCAAATAGTGGAAGAACGAGACCATGATGATACTGGGCAGGGTGATGAAGATGATGGGATCATGGACTTTCCCACCAACACCATCCCTAAGGGGATGGTTGCATTAGAATGGATCTTCGACTCGGACCCTTGGGCCTGTGAGAAGGCGTCATCCTCCTCTGAGGGAGGAAATTTTGAAAAGGTTAACATTGGTCAGCCCGGTGAAGAGAAGATCATTCACATTGGTACCTCCTGCTCCCCTGAGGAAAAGGAGAAGACTCTCGCGGTTCTCTGAGAATACATCGACGTAATTGCCTGGGGTTATGAAGACTTAAAGACATATGATACATCCATCATGACCCATACCATTCCCCTAAAACCTGACGCTAAGCCCTTTTGGCAAAAGAAAAGACCAGTCAACCCCCTGATAGAGCCTTTGATTTGTCAAGAGGTAGAAAAACTATTGTCAGCTCAGATTATCTTCCCAATCTGACACACTACGTGGGTTGCCAACCTGGTCCCTGTGCGAAAGAAGAACGGTGAGATTCGCCTTTGCGTGGATTTTTGAAATTTGAACAAGGCATCCAAAAAAGATAATCACCATCTCCTCTCGTTGGACGAGGTGTTACAAATAGTGAACGGATCCTAGATGATGTCTTTCTTTGATGGATACTCCAGATACAACCAGGTCATGGTCAAGTATGAAGACAGAGAGAAAACAACGTTTACCACCAAATGGGGAATGTTTGTGTACAGAAGAATGCCCTTCGGTCTAATCAACACAGGGACTACATTTTAAAAGGCCATGGACATTGCATTCGAGGGCCTCGTGAACTGATGCATAAACATCTACATGGATGATTTAACCATCTTTTCCCGGGACAGGCGTGATCATCCCACCCACCTCACTCAAATCTGCGAGAGATGTCACCGGTATGGAATATCCCTCAACCCCAAGAAGTGCATATTCGGGGTCACTGAGGGGAAGTTGCTCGGTCATATTATCTCTGAGAAGGGTATATCCATAGACCCTGATAGATTTGAAGCATTGCTGAACTTACACATGCCTGGCAGCAAAAAGGAAATGCGATCCTTCTTCAGGAAAATCAACTTTGTGCGACGATTCATCACGGGATTCATAGAAATAGTTAAAACACTCAATAAAATGATGAAAAAGGATACCAAAATTGAGTGGAGTCCTGAAGCAAAGCGGGCATTCACTCAGATCAAACAGACCATAATGGAGGCACCCATCCTGGCTAGTCTGGACTACTCCCTCCCGTTTTACATATACTCGTTTGCTTCACCGCATTCCGCTGCGGCAGTGTTGACCCAAAAGGTTAAAGGGGAGGAATGACCAAAAGCTTTCATGAGTTCCCCCTTTAAGAACGCTGAAGTCCGGTACTCACCACTAGAAAAATAGGCCTTTTCTCTGGTTCGCGCCATGAAGAAATTCTAGTATTACATCCTCTGGAGTAAAGTACATGCTATCATTCCAGACCAGGCTGTCAAATCTCTTCTGATGCAGAGTGAATTGGGTGAGAGATGGGGAAAATGGATGGCCATCCTCCAAGAATATGACTTAGAAATGCAGCCCATAAAAATAGTCTGAGGCCAGGGACTAAGTCGAACAATGACAGAAGAGACTCCCCACATAGAATGTCAAACTTATACGGTGGAGTCTATTACCCAAGATCCATGGTATACCAATCTAGTATACTTGTTACTAAACAAAAAATGCCCAGATGGGTTGCCTCCCCACAAATGTCGCGCTCTGCAGATGAAAAGTGCCTATTTCATGATTAAAAATTTTGTGCTTTACCGCTGAAACTATGAGGGAGTGTACCTCCGGTGTATTGACAGAGACCAAGCTGTGAAAATAATTGATGAATTCCATGGACAGTTTAGAACTGGGCATGGCTTAGCTGATGCCACTGCCCACTAGATCCTTCAGACTAGATATTATTGGCCCTGCTTATTCAAAGACGTTTACGCTCATGTAAGGAAATGCCATACTTTCCAAACAGCAGTGCATCATGAGCATAACCCGGCCATGCCTCTGCAATCAGTCTACGAGGCTAGACCCTTCGCCCAATGGGAGTTTGAATTCATCAGAGAAATCAACCCCAACTTGTCTGCTAACCACCGATATATCCTTACTGTGACTGATTACTGTACTCGGTGGACTGAAGCTATACCCTACAAAAATAACACGGTAGACGTAGTTATCAAATTCATAGAAGAAAACATCGTCACAAGGTTTGGAATGCCTTTTGCTTTGGTATGTGACAATGGTCCGGTGTTTTCTTCAGCGCAGTTACTTGAATGGACCTACAACTAGAAGGTCACTCTGAAGTTTTCCAGCAACTATTATCCCCAGGGAAACGATGTTGCTGAATCAACGAACAAGAATCTACTTGAAGTGATCAAACATCTGTTAGAACAAAATCTCCGGGATTGGCATCAAAAGTTGAAATTCACCCTCTGGGTGGATCGCATTCGCATCAAGGCCGCCCTGGGGACATCCCCATTCCACCTGATTTATGGCCAGAACCCTGTATTCCCAGTCAACTTACAGATCCCAGTTTTATAGTTTATGCAAAAATTTAACAACAGGAACAACATCGTGGAGGTTCAACTCTTGAATCTGGTGCGAATGGAAGAACAACGAGACGCAGCCTTTGAACATTTCACATGTCATCAAGCAGTGGTAAAATGATGGTTTGACAGAAGAGCCCAATACAAGGCTTTTCAGATCTCAGACCTGGTCCTGTTGTGGGACAAGGCCCGGGAGAAGAAGGAAAAGCACACCAAGTTCCAACGGCTCTAGCTCAGACCATACCTGATCTCAAAAATCTGTGGGGCAAATACTTACCGCCTCAACACTCTAACTGGAGAACCTGTCGCATTGCCTGTTAATGGGTAGTTTCTGAAACACTACTTTGAGTAGGGTAGGTGTCTCCAAAATTGTATTATATGTAAATATCCGCTTGTAAATATCTCTTTTGGGTGCCTCGTTGCGAGATACCCTGCCTTGTAAATAGTCTAGTCGACTGTCCTTCGGGGCAGTCCCCCTTTTTTTATTTTTGTGGTCTTTATTTTTGCTTTCGATTTTCTTTCGGTCCTGGTGTTTTGTTCCATCTTGCAGGAATTGGAATGCTTCGCATAGCTCTGGCCGCTGGTACGATGTCTATGGCATGGCAAATTTTAGAATCTATCTTTAGCATGGTGGAATCAGCCCGGTCTCCGGGTTTTTTTGTGGGTTATGGCACATTTTGAGCAATCTCCATTGGGTGTTGTCTCTGGGAGTCTGGCAATTAGTGAACATAAATAATATAAGGAAAAAGCAATCAGACACTGAGGATAGATCGGTTGTACTGATTGGTTGACCCACGTCTGAAAATCTAAAGAAATTTTTCCCGGGTCTGGAGTTTTGTCCTCTCTTCAAACATCTAAGTATAGGTGGATAGGTGAAAGAAGTACCGCCATTAAAATTAGCTAAGCTTAAGCTTAATGGTGAAATAAGTACCACCTTCCCCACCCAGAAACAAATAAAATAATAAGAAGGCGGCATGAAGAACTCCGGTCTCCAGGGGGAAACGAGTGAATTAATGACGGGTTTGATGTAGTTAGTACCTCTTCTCTATTCCTCCCAGAGGTCATCGGTTTGATTTCCTTCCAAAGCACATACAACACCACTAATGAAAGGCTACGGACTGACTCCTGTGTGGTCGGGTTCTCTCAGATATGCTGCTTTTGGCCTATCAAATGCTTCGGGAGGCGGTCTGTTCCAGTTGTGCTAACCAGAGATTCTATAGTTCTCAAATGCGCTAAGGTATTTGTCCCAAATAGTCACCATTTGTTATTCTCTGCATCCCCATCCCTACATTTTGTGTGCAAAATGTTGGGTCCCCCTTTTTTTCTTTTGTTTTTCTTTTGCTGCGGCTTTGCCTTGTCTTTCTTTTCCTTTTGCTTTCTTTCTCTGGGGTTTTCTTCCCCGGTGTGTTATTTTCTTGGTTTGGTTTTCTCCTCCGGGATTCCGGTCCCGGAGGTTGTCTTTTGTTAGAATTTGGATTCCAGACTTTGGGATTCTTTGCTATGATGTTCTTAAGAATATCATCGTAAGGAATCCCCGGGCCCGGAGTCCAGAGGTTTTACCTGACCTGAGATCTCTGAAAGGAGGAAGATTAATTTTTACCGCAGGTATAAATAGACTTACCTGTCATTTTCACACTTACCACAATTAAAACCTTCAAGCACTTAGAGAAAAATAGAGCATTTTCAAAGTGATTTACAGAGAGTTTGCAGAGAATTTGTGATAATCAAAGCTTAACATCTTCTGCATCCTCAGGCAATTGCAAGTGCTTCGTGGTGGTGATTCTGACAGCTTGACAAATCGAGTTGTTGGTGGGTCGACTCTGCCAAAAGGTTGTCCGCATTTTGTGCAGAGGTTGTCTTTCTGTAAATAGCGTAAATAGTTTGTAAATTATGTAAATAATGTAAATGGTTGTATATATCCATTTTGTTTTGTCTAGTTTTTCCGTGGGAGTCATCCTGTGTGTATATTTATGTATATATGTGCATATATGTAGATAACCCTTGTATATCCCCCCCGTTCTCTGCATATACCCCTCAGCTCTATGTGTATCCTTTCGGGTGGCTTGACAAGCTGGTCGAGTCGCCTTTGCTTCTAGTTTTTTGCCTCCAAGCTTACTTTGAGGCCGAAAATTGCCTGTTTGAAACTCGGCTCTCGGCCGATTTCAAACAGGCAATTTTCTCTCTCCTCCATCAAGGCTGTCAAAGCCTCATTTATTTCCCATGCGCGCAATTACTTCCAGCCAAGTGGCTTTCCCTTTTCACACATTCGGACAGTTGGCTCCACCGTCATTGCCATCACATCTATTTAATGCCAACGCACGTGGCGCCCACGTGGACCTGCCTTCTCATTCTTCCTTGCTAACGGTCATTTCTCTAGGCCTCGGGTCTCTTACCACCATCCATCTTATGTGTTCGTCAAGTATGATAAAAATTTCCAGACCTGGAGATATGATAAAAATCCTAAGTTTACGATGTGTTTTACTTTTCGGATACCTTTGCGTAAAACTAACTTTTCAGGAAAATAAAATGGTGCGGTGGTAAGACCTCCGGATCCCGGAGTAATTATTTTATTTTGATAAAATATTTTGACGGTCGCTTTATCTCGCAGGTTCTCGGACTTCATCTTCCAAACATGTCTAAAGCATCTGCATCATCTCCTCCCGGAAGTCTAGAATTACCAACCACAACCGAGACCAAGGCAGCAGCAAAGTCAAAAATGGAGAAGGCCCTAGAAAAGCTGCCCCTCACCATGAAGTTTGTGCAAGATAATGAGATTATGGGCTCAAAGATTGAGTCCAAGATAAAACTGATAACCGATGCTAATTTCGAAACCTAGGCAGAAATGCAGGCCCTGGTAAAGGTAATGCACATCTAGCGACATGCTGGAGACAAACTCGCGATCAACGTCGGGGGTTTCAGAATCCTCCGGGCAGCTTGCTTCCCATGCTCCATGCAGTCCCCAGAGCTTATCCTAACATTGGCGGCCAACTACAACTCTTATGTCCGGGCTATCATGCTCACAGCCGCAGAGCCCACGGGATACCCAACTCCACTGGTGTCCCTCGACCCAGTCACTTTTCAAGAAGGTCTGGGCATCCCATAATTTGATAGGGCCACGGTGGTTACAAGGACTGATGCCTTGAAACAATTCACTCAATTGGAGGACGCTGCCCGGGTGTACATGAACACCAACTGGCTCAAAGTCCTGAAGAGGGACCCAAAGAGAATGAAGATAGATATCCCCCGCTCTAAATTTAAGGAGAGCATCCAGATGGGGATGATAGCATTAGCCCGGGTATTTGGGCAACCCTCCGCCCAGGATTTCACCAAATAGATGTACTATTTCCTACTCGGCATCTCCACTAAGGGAGAATTCTTCGACTCGGCGACAATAATCTCCAATCATGTCGACTCCCAGTTCCAGCAGTTGAATGAGAAGAAGAAGTTCTACATGTCTTCTTATATTTTCTGGGCTTTGGCCCAATAAAGGCCCCACTCTAATGGCCTGCTTACAGATGGTGTGCTCGGGATTGGCCTGGGACAAAAGGCACTATGGGACCATTTTCATAGATTTAATGGGAGGCCAGCTTCCACAGTTTCTACCAGGTAAACGATTCATTCGTTTACTACCATCTACTCACGCCCACCCGGGATGCCAGATACCGCATGTCCACTAAGGTGATGAAGTTAGTTAGTAGTTATGGGCACTACTATATCCAATTCCAGCAGCATACATACATTAGGGTCACTGGCTTCTCCAAGAAACCCTACTTGTTACCCAAGCATTATGGGGACAACATCGTGCTGCTGGAATATTGTCGGCAAATAATGGAGCTACATACCTTCTTCGCCCATAAGAAGGTCCCCAACGTCTTGTTCCCAATCTCTTGTGGGAACTACACCTACAGTCTGGCCACCGCGAAGGAGGTAGATAATGAGTTAAAAGGCTATAACTTGTAGGAATTCTATCTGGCACAGAGAAACTTTGATCCGCATGGCAGAATTACAGCGGCACTGCCCCGGGCTTCGGAGCCCCACCACATACACATGGAGGATTTCTGGGCTGATTGCTAGGATGACATAGATGTGCGCATCCCGCACTATGATAGAATGATGGACAAAATGATGCAGGAACTAAAGCTCCAGAGATTCCCAGCGGGTTTCTCAGACACCACCCCCACCATAAATCCCCAGTATAAAGAAAAGGGGATTGATAAAATGACATTGCCGGCAATGGATTGGGACGCCCAGGAGGGGCCCACGATTGAGGACTTCACTCAGGAAGTAATCGAGCGAAGTCACACCTATTTCAAAAGGGTGTGCCCCGGGAGTGTGCGCCAAGCTCCCCGACTGGTACCAAAACTAGCACCACCGCTAGTACCAAAATTGACTTTGGGGGCCGGGACTTCTTCACAGAGCGTGGATAAAGGAAAGGGGATAGATACAACTCCCTCCGTGCAACAAGTCCCTATACAAGAATAGATCAAGTAATCTGTGGTAGCCTCCCAGAAAATGAGGGAGCAGTTAATAACGAGGTTGGCCACTCCCCCACTCATGGCCGGACCAATTCGTCCCCCTTTCTCCCCGTCACTGGCAACCTTAATGGTGAAGGTAACTAGGGTGGATCCCATGGAAGCAGCAGCAATAGTCGATGGGGGGCCGCCTTTGATTACTTGGAGGAAGAGAAAGCACATCCAACAGCCTAAGGCAGAACCAACGCCGAAGGCATCCCTCCCCAAAGAACTGGAGATCCTTTCTTCTAGTTCCCCGGAACCGAAGAAAGAAGCAGAACAGGCAGAAGTCCCAGCCAGTCCCCCTTCGGAAGAGGAGTTTGACTTATTTGCAGCCGATGAGTTTGGAAATCTACAAGGGGACGACACACAAGTGGAGATGGGAGTCCCAGAGAAAGAACAAGAGGGTGTAGACCCAGAAGACCTGCAACAAGAAGCTGCAGAACAAGAAGAGCAGCAGACAGAAGAAAAGAGGCCAGAACCGGAGGTTATCTCCGGGGCTCCAGAAATGCAAGGTCCAGGAGTGAACCAACTGAAGCTAGGTGAACAAATGGCATCCACTGGGGGAATCGGACCCCCAGGAATAACCGTAAACCCAGACGCCATGTTTCAAGGGCCACTCCCGGGAGCAACCTTCAGGCAGGTAATCACAGCAACCCAAATTCTAAATCTTGGTCGATACCTCCCCTACTGCCAACAGGTGAGGAAGAAGAAGAAGAGCAGCATGAAGAGGAAATCCCCAAGGAAGCCTACCAAGGTCCAGACCCATCGATTGACATTCAGGACCAGGCTGAGGAGATAGAAATTGAAATGAATGTTGTTGCAGAAGAGGTTCTGGGAGGGAGAGGAACAGATGAAGTATATGTTGAAAAGGAGCAGCCGCCACCGGACACCAGGAGAGAATCTGCAAAACAAAAACTGGCAGGAAGGCCACCTCTCCCACCTCCATGGCTGGTAGAAAGTAAGAAAAGAAAACCCTAATCCCCTCTGGCGATTCCTCTCTCCCTGGCCGAAATGATGGCCCTAGCTCAGGCCCTGCCAAAAGCAAAGAAGGCCCAGACCGTTCATGCTCTTCGAACTAGGCTGGGTGGAGAAACCATTGTCGTTGCTGCAACACCTCCCCGGAACACCGATGAAGCAACCGCAGACCCAGCAGATTACAATGTTGCAGAGGTGTCCCTGGGCAAAAGAGGGAAGCAAGGCGAAGTAGACTTGCTTAAGGAGGCAGCAAGGGCAGTTGAAGCCCGATATGAAAAGGAGGCCCAGAGGCTTAAAGCAGAAAAGGAAAAGAATACAAACCTTATGGGGTTGCTTACTGAGCTAGCCAGACCCATCAACGCCGCTCCTCCACAGACCTCCACATTAGAGAAATTACCGCAGAGTGACATAGACTCCCTGCGGGTAATGAAGAAAAAGGCTCAAGCAATGGACGAATGGGTCGCCCTGCAGATAGGAAACACTCAGCGTTTCCTGGTGTCCACCCTCCTAGATCTATTCATAGCTCGACAAGTTATCCATCAGGCAAAAGCACTAATTGAGAAATGGGAGAGTGATGCCGAGAATTACCAGGCGTGGAAGGCAGAGCTCGAAGAGCTCCTCACCCTGGGAGAAGACATAATTTCTGAATCTAGAATTCTGGGTGAAGAATCATTTGACTTCGTAAGGACTCAGCACTCTGGACTGGACCTCACTTTGGAGGTAACCAAGCAACTAGTAGAGTCCTTACAAGAAAAGGTAAACACAGTGAAGTATTCTTCCAATTTATACAAGTCTTTTGTAATAAAGGCTTCCGGGGCTGATCCCCTTAGTACAGATACTTATACCCCTGAGGAGTTAGTTTTGGAGAATTTTGATGAAATAATGGCATCCCAGTATCAATCCCCGAACATGGGCCCAGATGGCAAGATTAACCAAAATGATACTTAAGGGCCATGATGCCACAAGGATGGCGGATGAATTTAGAAATAATGTTCCAGACCTGGGGGAACTAGTTGAAGTGGCCAGGCACAGGAGGGCCAGCCTAAAAAATATAGATGAAGATGGTATTTTCTGCCTCCTTCAGGCCTTCAACGATAATAAGCAACCTTGAGCTTTCTCCGGAGGCAGGGGGAAAACTCACATTGGGTATTCTTTATTCTTTTGGGGACATAAGTTTCCAGATCCCAGAGTCCCAGATCCAAAATTTTTGTATTTTTTAAGGTGATCCGTGTCTCGGTCCCCGAGGCCGATCGGTCACTTTCAGAGGTGGTTAATAAAGGTTGTTAGAAGGTAGTTGGCCACATCAAGAAGCGTGGCTGGGTGGTTGGTTTCTGACAGGGTGATCTTCTCAAGGCGTCATTCAAAGGTACACCTGGCATGTTGGAGACAGGGCACCGCATTTTCTATTTATGAGGCATGTATCCTCGGTCCCCGGGGGACCTAGTTTCTGCTTTCTCCTCTCTGGATCTTTTTTTGAGACTGATTCTTCCGATGTATATTCTTGTCTTCTTCTTCTGACATGGCAGACCTATTCCATCTCCAGGTCTTTTGTAGGGTGGCGCAGGTAGTACCGGCCCCCAGATATTGTATTTTATTGAAGCATAATGAAATAGGGTTAGGGTTAGAGAGTTGTATAAATAGGCAGATCGGCCCATCTCCAAGGGTCAGCAAAATTGATGATTTTGTTATCCATAAGAAATAGCGAAGCGATTCCTCTTTTAAGTTGCAGAGCTCAATGCTCCATTGTTCTGTTCTTGATAGTTAAATTCTCCCCTGGAGCCGCCATTGTATCACGCACCAGTGCTCGCTGGACTAAATATTAATGAAGAAGGAAGGATTCTTGGCAATGATGTTGTTAGCGTCCCTGCTTCTAAGTTAATGGTATTTTGTGTTTTAATGTTCTTTATGTCTTTTACTCTAGTATGTTAAAATAGATTAACAAACTCCTTACCCCCGCTACTGATAGAATGCTAGCTGATGGTTATGTGTTCCTTCAGTATTTAGTGTAGTTTACCAGGGTATTATTGATATTCTAGACATTTCAGCACAACTATAGTTAGAGGGCGTATTTCTAACCCTGCAGGATCCCCTTTTTTCATTTTATTTGCTAAGTGTAGAATGCTCTGGGAAACCCTCACTATATTGAATCTCTGAAGAAGATGAGTTGAAGAAACCAGCTATCCCCCTCGAAAAATAGTCACCTCTCCCGACCGAGCCCCGCACCGTCGTGACCTGACACCCAGGTGCTTGAAGGCCCAGAGGACTTATTCCCCTGGACAAGCTTTGCAGGCGGAGTTGGCTGATTTCCCCGGAACCCGGTGACGACTTATGACTATTGGCAGACCCGGTCAGCAAAACCCCGTCAGCAACATTCAAGATATCCACCAGAATGCCATAAGGTGAAAAATTGAATAAAAGATACATGGAGAAAATTATGGGTGTGAGACCCATAGAAAAATAAGGAGCACTGAATCATCTTTCTGACACCATGCGAAAGTCAAAAAATGGAGTCCGAAAGAGCAAGATATGGCTCCCGAAGTGCAAAATAGATTGCTGAATTTGACTGGAAAAAAGGTTGCAAGATAGAAAGATAAAAAAATCTAAGCTCCATATTTAGATAGAGCTTGGAAAAAACTTTCTGAAAATATATGATACGTCAAAAATTGATACAGCATGCTCAAGATATCGCAAAAACACAATAGGATGCTCATTGTGGAAAAAATGGTCAAATAGAATGACGGTTTTGTGGCCGTCAAATTTAACCTCATTGTCAGACTTGCGACCGCTTGCATCAGTGCTTGCATATGCATACCTACACATGCACGTCCTTTCCAAAAATTTCAAGCTTTTCAAATTTTTATAAAAAACTTAATAAAAAGTGTTTTTTTTTTTTAAAAAACTTCATAAAAAAACAAAATTTGCTATTTTTTTGACAATTTTTCTCCTTGAAAAATGTGCATCTATACTTGTACGACTAGAAGGACAAATATTTTCTCTAGATGTCACAGAGGCCAAAACTAACAAACTTTATATGAAAATATAGGTTTTTGGTCCTTCTGAACGTGATGGTGAGGTTTGTTTGGGCCCAAAATGCTCCCAAAAATAGGTACCCCCCAAAACACCAAAAAATGTGAAACTAAAAACCTTTTGAAAACATAGATCTGAAGAAAAAGGTCAAAAAACTCTCATTTTAGAACTGGGGCATGAAAGGGAGGAGCTTTGATACCATATTTGATTTGATGAAAACTATCAGCCCACAGCTCCCAAAAATCACCTGCATGCAAACCTATCACAAAAAGAGAGAAGCAAAAAAGCTATGGAGGCCAGAAATAACAGATCGATGGAAGAGGAAACATCTTGTGCAAACAATAGAGAAAAAACTCTGAATGCAATAGCATCCTCAATTTATTAATAATTTACAAAAAAGAAATCCTTATAAAAGGATACCAAAACCCTAAAAGGGAAATATCTAGGTTGCATAATAATAATAATTAATAAAAGAATTAATTATTGTATGCCTAAATTTTATCTTAAGTAAACGAGAGATAATAAGTGACTTAATAATTAAATCAAAATGATTTAATTAATAAGTGGAATCACTTTATTACTCTAACAGGAACCAATTCCCAAGTGTTGTTTTTCTTTATATGTTCTAGCTCTTCCTACATAGCTTTAGTCCAAGATTCATCTCTACATGCCTCATTAGTAAATTTTAGTTCAACTTGAGAAATCAAATAAATTTCATCTCTTACTTTTGATCTTGTCATCATTCCTCTATTTACATCACCAATGATTTGATCTTAAGGATGGTTCTTCTTAACATACCTTGGAGTCTTAGGAGTTTTAGTAAGCTCACTTGATTCATCTTGACAAACTTCAATCTCATTATCAATCTCCAAAGGTTCTTCAAGATGAGCAATGACCTTAATCTCTGCAATCTGACCACAGTCATATATTCTCTCTTGAATCTGAAACCTTTCATCTATCCTCACATTAACACATTCAATTATCTTCCTCAATCTTAGATTGAAACATTTATAGGCTTTTATCTTAGTAGAATAACCAAGGAAGATACCTTCATCACTTCTAGCATCAAAATTCCCTATCTCATCATCTCTTTTGATATAGCATTTATTTTCAAATATTTTGAATTTTTTTACAATAGGAGTGTGATTAAACCATAATTCGTAAGGAGTCTTACTTGTACCTTCTCTAATCTAAATTGTATTCAAGGTGTACACAACAATACCAACAGCTTCTCTCTAGTGAACATGTGATACATTTCCTTCTAGCAACATAGTTCTAGCAGTGTATCTAATATTGTTTTGTTCCTTTGCTCTGCTATCCCATTCTGTTGTGGTGTCCTAGGAGAAGATGTCTGTCTGTATATTCCATGCTCTTCACAGTAGGTATTAAACAAGTCTAAAGTAAACTCTGTTAGACTATTATTACTCTAGTTGCTTAAGCTTCTCTTAGGTGTGTTATTAATTAATTCTTAATTAATAATGTGCAACCTAGTAGTTTCTTTTAGGGTTTCGTTCACCTTTTTAAGGTTGAACTTTGTAATTGTTGTTCATTAATTCAGATAATATTTTTGCTCTCACTTTTTGGATTAACATCTGAGTTTTGCTTTTTCCTTCTTTCGCTTCATTCCTTGTGATAGGTTTTTGCATGCAGCTAGATCTTGGAGTTGAATCTGATATTTTATCAGTTTCTATATGGTATCAGAGCCTTACTGTTGCAGCTTGTTCAAGTTTGGTTGGAGTTGTGGATCAAGCCCTCTCTTTCTGGGGTTTTCTGGAGTTTTTTTGTCACTTTGGAGGAGGCACAATCTTCTGGAGTAGATTGAGCAGAAACAGACTCTGCCATTGTGTTCAGAAAGCCCAAGAGAGTCAAAATCATATAAAACTCGAATATTTTAGCCTCCGTGAGCACAGGCAAAAAATTTTGGCCTCCTAGGGCCGTACGGCTTGAAAATCGAGGCATTCATCAGAAAAAAATTGAAAAAAAATTATTTTTTAATGATTTTTTGCATATAAAAAAAATGCAGTCAGTGTTAAAAATTTTCGCGCCACTCGTGCGCCACCTTATAGCCGCCGCCACCGGCCGCAGTACCGGCGCGCCACCGGAGCCCAGTCGCCGCCCGACCGCAGCTCGGCTGCCACCACCGGCGACCACTCACCGCCAGGCATCCGCTCGAGCACCACCAGCACCCGGCCTCTACCTGACCGCCACCCAGCAACCACCCAACCACCGCAGTGACGTCATCTGACGTCACCCAGACGTCAGCCGACGGCCAAACGGCCGTCAATTTTAAAGCCATGCCTGTTTTTTTCCAGTGACTTGTTTTTTGGGGGTCCTGTTGGTTTTTTGCTCATAACTTGAGCAAACGGACTCAAAAATGCAAGTATCTTATATCGTCGAAAAGGTCTTTCTGAGATAGATGCATTGGTATAGGTCTCAATTCCTAATTTTGTCATTTGGTTGTTGTTTTTTAAGTCAAAGTCATACCTTCATTTCTTCTCCTGTTCGACTTCTAGAACTCAGGTTTTCTCCTTGTTTCTTTGTGTGCTTTTAGTAATTGATTATTTGTGGTGCACAAGGGATAAGATTATACATTATGGGGGGGTGCATTTTACTTTCTATTATTTACTTTCAGAAATTGACCCTTCTACTTCCATCTTATTCTTCTCTCAATGTCGGACCCCTCTGTGGCCCAGCTGACACCCCATAACTATCACACATGGAAGCCACACATGACCAGACTCCTCATGTCATGAGGTTTATGGTCCTGCATGGATGCAGTTCATCCAGTTCTTTAGAGGCCTTATGAGGCTATTATGCACAGAAACAGGATGGATGAGGCGATGGGCCTCATTTCCATGAACATTTCAGATGGGTTATTGTTCCACCTGGATGGCCTGACTACACCCAGGGATATGTGGGACAATTTCTCCACCTTGTTTGGCACCATGGATCAGTTTAGGATTCTCCAGATAGATGCAGAGTTCACCTCCTTGGCACCTGACTCATTCACCAGCATTGAGGACTTCCTGATGAAGTTCAAGTCCCTTCGATCTATTTTA
>MU224041.1:896148-930184 GCA_018584345.1 Thuja plicata | reverse complement strand
GTTAATGAGATAATATTATTCTACATTATATATATGCATATTAATATATAGTAATAATGATATTATTATATATATTAATATACATATACAAATGTATATTATATCTATCAATATAAATAATATTATAAACTCAATTCTAAATGCTCATTAATACCGAACTGATATCGGTCAAATTAAATAATAGTTACCGATTATTATCGGTGGTGATGGATGGCAACTTATACATCGAACAGGTTATAAACATGTTATTACCCATTGATTATCGGGTTGTAGTGAACGATTAATGACCGAGCATTACCATCGAGAGATAGTCATACGTTATAAAGACATCAGTTATGTTAGACATCCATTATGTTAAAGCCATCGGATATTTGTTAATATTAATCTGCAACTTTGGTAAGGAGTCACGATGGTATAGAATCATGTCTCCTTGAGGAGACATGTCTCTATACCACCGTGGCTCCTTATATATATTCTTATTCAATCAAAGAGACAAGTATAGATAGAAAACAATACAAGTCTCATTTATGCAATTAACATAATATTGATATTAATATATTTATATATATTTGTTATTATATTAGTAATAAATATATTTATATACATTGTGATTAAATATATATTATATATATTGAGATTATATATATATATATATATTGGAATTTTGAAAAGAAAATTAAAATTCATATATCCTAATCTAAATTTAACATAGTTAAATCTTCCATTCTAAACATGATGTTGTCATTGATTTATGCATAATCTGAGGGTAATTATAGCATATTTCATACTCTTCTTAGATAGGGAGTAATATGTCAATTTTGGTGATTGATATGTATTCTAACTCTTATATTTCATGTTATTTCACTAATGCAATGACATATTGAAGTGTTGTGTTACAGCTAGCAAATCCATGAAATATACACACATTTTTTGGTGCCCAAGGCGGGGCAAATCCTTGGATTTCTCCTCATTTTCTAATCATTTTTGGCTAATTTGTGTTCTTTATTTTCATGTTCAGAGTCACCTTTAGTTATCAAGGCTCGCATGCAGTAAAGATCCTCACATCCAGGAAATCACATCACATTCAAGATTTCTTAGCTCACATGTGGTGGATCCTGAATCACACCTAGGGAAGACTCGCATCTGGTAAATCTTTCCTCACCTTTAGTGTAAAGGCTTTCATCCAAAACTATTAATCACATACAGGAATTTTAGGTCTGATTCAAGAAAGGAAGTCACATTTGGTTGATTGATTTGCAAATTTGAAAGTCTAACCACTAATCTTTTTACCCTGTCTGTTAATGTATTTTAAATAGCCTAACATTTGTTTACAGGTTGCTGTCAAAGACTTTTTTTTTCAAAAATTTGGAAAGAAACTACTAACTTGTGGTTTGTAGGTTTACGAATCGCTCAACTTGACTTTATTTGTTCAAAGCTTTCAAAACTAAATACTTTTTCCATCACTTAGTAAATTGGCCAGAGGATTATGCTCTTTTTCTTTAAGGAAAATAGAAAAACTCACAAGTCAATTTAAGATTTGATAAGGAATTTGACGAAATGAACAAAGAAAACTTACTTGTCTAATTATTTTGGGATAGTAATTAAACAAATCTATTCACTAAATCTTGTGGGATAAATGAACAAGCTCAATCCTTATAATTTTTGGATAGAAATTGAACAAGAAAAGCACTAAAATTGTTGGAAAAAGAACAAGCTCTCATTGTCTAATTTTGGAAAAGTAAATGAACAAGCAAATCACCTTAAATTGGGGAAATTGAACAACACAAATTTTCTTTCATATGCTTTGTTCTTTCTTACAATAGGAACTTAAAAGTCAAACTTAAGCTTATTACTTAGCCTCACTAGAGGATTTTCTCTTCTTTCCAAGTGGAAGAATCAAAGACTCGTCATGGGGGATTGAGTTTTGAGTGAAAAAGTTTGAGGCAATGACATGTTTGGTGTGTTTGTGAGAGAAAATGACATAGAATATGAGAGTATGCTCTTCTTCTTTTGAAGAATCAGAAATCTAGACTCCTAAGCTCACCAATCCTTTTCATTGCTTTCAAAAACATTAGAGGTCCTGTCGGTTGAGGAAAAAATATCCTAAGATGACCCAAGTTAGGACATGTTTATGCCAACCCTTCCAACTCACTATAATCAATATGCATCCTTGTAGGCCAAAACCTCAGAAGAGGTAGTCGGTTTTGTTCCTGTAATTTTGACATCATTCATTGAATATGCTTGAGTGTGTGTAGAGAGGAGCCGCTTGAATCTTTCTTGCGAGACTATACACATTTGAGTACTCATAGGGCTATACACCTCAATTTTGCCTTGTGAAATTCTATGGGGGAAAATTGCGAATGGATGCCCATAATTACAAAACACTTGTAGTCAAAACAAACCCAGTTTATCTCCAAAAGGGTGATAATCTTTGTGCAAGGCAAATAGCAATTGCCCCAAGATACTTGTCATTTCATGCCCTCACTTGCGTTTGGAGATGGCTAATACAACATCATGACTAGAGCCATTGCGTGCTTGGTGATGGTCGTATTCTGATTAGCATGTGAGTGTGTACTTGAGTCTACAAGCAAATATTTTCATTCTATGCTTAGAATCTAGGGAATAGGGAAAGTCTTTGATCACCCTTAACAAAAGAACATTGTTTGATCTTTCCTAAAAGCTCACTAAAAAGATAAACTCCTTGAAACAAGAAATAATTTTCATTCGTTGACATACATGTTGTTTACAACTCACTAAAGTCTCATAAAAACTCTGTTGTCAGACAAAATTATACGTACTTCGAGACAAATAGAAAAAACATGAAAATCATCAGAGGCTCACTTTTGGTCTATCCTAGGTCGCATCTAGTTCCATTAGTTCACATCCAGGGAACTTAGTCACTTCTGGTCATTCTTGGCTTACATGCAGGAAAGTTGCTTGCATACTATATTTCTAAACTCGCATCTGGTTAGCATAAACTCGCATATGGAAAATCAAACCTCACATTTAGGGAGTCACATCTAGGATAGTGGGAAATTTCACACGTGTCTCTCAGAGAAATTCAATAATTTTGGATACCCTTTTGGCTCTTCAGTCTGGTCCTGTTGCTCTTGTTGGTTCGCCTGTCGTTGTTTCACAAATTTCTTAGAAGTCTACATTGCATGTCCTTTTAGATTTTCATAATTGGTCTCAAAACAAGTGGTCTACTCACTTATCAAAACCTCTTGATTCCTAGCTCACTATCAGGGCATTCTAACACTCTGATGCTGGAGTCATTCACTTCCAACAAACACAAACAGTCCTTTACTACTTGGACACACTTACTTGGACAATTTGAGATCCTATTTGACACTATTGGAAAACCTTTGACAAAGTTGAGGTCCAACTTTCATGGTTAACATGAGACAACAAGTATCTTGCTGACGAATCAGAGATACCTCCTAGATTACTACAATTTCAACAAGGAGATATTGGAAATGAGTTAAGTAACTGAGAGGGGAGGGGTGAATTAGTTACCACAAAAACAAATCCAAGTCCCTTAGATTTCTTAAACAAATTAGTCACTATTGCTCGATTAACATAGATATTTCACTGTCACTCAGTTAACATAGAAAATATTAAGATATTAACTGTGATTATCTGTAGTAATTAATTGTAGAAACATAAACCATAAAGAAAATGAAATGTACACAAATAAAACCAAGATTTAATGTGGAAACCCAATATGGAAAAAATCACCAATAGCAACTAGTCATTGTTTTTCACTCTTCTGAAGTGAGCCCTGTTAGAAGCCAACCTTGTTAAAGGTTACAATAACACACTATTAGGTGTGACCTAGTTAGAGGATTTAATCACCCTGTAAGGGGTGGCCTTGTGAGAGGTCTTCAAACACTTCAATATAGAAATGTCACATTGTTAGAGGATTTACAAAAGACTGTTAAGTCTACTCTGTTAAGAGATTTTATCACTGTTACAATTGTTAGAGAGTAACAATGGATTGAATTGTTTTGATAAGCAACTGTCCTTGCTATTTCAGATCTCTGTTCTATATTAAGTACTTGATCCTTACTGATTAGATATTTTATTGTAGTCCTTTGTCTTCTGTCTTCAATCAGAATCACATTTGATTTCGCCTTCACTCTTCATATCACACTTCACAATTATCTTACACAATCTCAATTATCAATCCAAACTTGAACTTACATATATATCTTAAGCCTTGTCAAGTCGTCCTTGATATCCCTCCAAATAAATAATAAAAATCATGTCTATTGGCTGCATATAACTAATTATCCATAAAATATAATCCACTGTTAGTTGACTGACACTAATTGTTCTGCTCAGTCAGTACTGAAATCCTTCAATGCTCGACCAACACTATAATTCCTGAGTGAACTCGGTTAGAACTAAAAAACACTTTGGTCATCTTCAATGCCTGAGAGAGCTCGAAAAACACTGACTGTGCTCAGATAGGAATAGACATTTGTGTAAACATCACTATACTTGTGTAAACATCAATGACAATACACAATTGAATAATTATCATCAACAATCTCCCTCTTTGGAATTGATGGCAATACAACATGTCATATTACAAATAATTATAGAGCAGCATACATAAGAATGAAATATTGTTAATGTCCTTAGCTTCATTCAAATTCTCATCCAATTTTATTAATGTCTTTAGCTTCATTCTGATTCAAATCCAAAATTCCCTCAAACATTGAAATATAGGTTTCTTCCTCTTACAATAATCTCCATCTCTGATAAAGTTCTCCCTCTGTCATCAATCTCTCCATCAGTAATCTCACCCTCTTTCACTGATCATATGGTAATCTCTCCTTCCATAATGAATTCTTATGACATACAATAATCTCTCCCTCTTTGACAACCAATGCCAAAGACACCAACTGATGTATCCAATGAAATTGTAATGTACATGTCTGTATTGATTCATATGCAATAAGCTCTAAATATCTGCATCAACATGTTAGGTCTGTTCTATAGCTTGTTTGATGCATCACTAAACTATGTTTTAGTGAGCCTCAGTTAGGGGAATTACCCCTAGCTTTCCTCTAAGATACAAAAATGCATCCTTAGGTAGCAGTTTTGTGAATATGTTTACAATTTGTTCTTTGGTATTCACATATTCCAATCTTACATCTTTGTTCTTAAGCAATTCCCTCAAGAAATGATATTTTATTGCAATATGTTTGGTCTTGGTATGCATCACATGGTTCTTTGAAATGTTAATAACACTGGTGTTGTCATAGTAGATAATGATAGGTTCTATGATATCCACCTTCATACCTGACAATAATTGTTTAAACCATATGATGTTTGAACAATTCACTATTGTAACAACATATTCTGCTTCTATTGTAGATTGAGAAATGCGGTTATGTTTCTTGCTTGTCCAGTAGACTAACCTCTCTCCAAGAAATAGTGCTCCACCACTTGTGCTCTTTTTGTCATCAACACTTCCTTCCCAATCAACATCAATAAAAGTCTTCAAATCAAATTTTTCTCCTTTCTTATACCATAATCCATAATCTTTAGTACCCTTAAGATATCTCAGAATCCTTTTGATAGCCATCAAATGATTCTCTCTAGGATTAGCTGAAAACCTTGCAATAATACTGACTGCTAATGAAATATTAGGTCTAGTGTGAACAACATATTGAATTTTTCCAATCATGGATCTGTATGTATTCTACTTTACCTCCTGTGAATCATCATCCTTAGATAGATTATGTCCAGTAGGCATAGGTGTTCCAACTGGTCTAGAGTCTTCCATCCCAAATTTCTTCGGTATCTCTTTTATGTATTTAGACTGAGTAATGTAGATATCATCCTTCATCTGATAAACTTGTAAGACAACAAATAATTTGATTTCACCAAACATAGACATCTAAAATTCCTTACTCAAAGCTTCTGAGAATGCTCTACATAAATAATCATATCCAGTAAACAATATCTCATCAACAAATATTTCTACAAATAGTATCTTGTTCTAAGGTCCTTCTTTGATGTACAAGCTATTATTGGCATTAGTTCTCTAAAATACAATACTTATTAAGTAACCATGCAGTCTTTCAAACCAGGATCTCAGAGCTTGCTTCAGTCCATACAATGCTTTGTGCAGTTTGCAAACCCTATTCCTTTTGTTAGGTTCTACAAAACCTTCAGGTTGCTCAATGTAGACTTCCTCCTCTAGAATTCCATTCAAGAATGTAGATTTTACATCCATTTGATATACCTTGAATCCTTTATGTGCAACATATTCTAGAAGAGTTATGACTCCTTCAAGTCTTGCAATAGGAGCAAAACTTTCTCCATAGTCAATACCCTCTTCTTGAGCATATCCCTTACATACTAGTTTGGCTTTGTTTTTGGAAACTTCACATTTCTCATTCATCTTGTTTCTGAAAAACCCACTTAGTACCAATTACATTCTCACCTTTTGGTCTAGGTACAAGAGTCCAGGTTTTGTTCTTTTCTATTTTCTCAATCTCTTCATTCATTGCTTCAATCTAGTTTTCGTCATTCAATGCATCTTTAATAGTTCTAGGTTCAATTTCACTGAGTAAACATGTACCTTTTATCTTGCTCCTTGTCATTACACCTTCTGTCTTATCTCCAATTATTTGTTCAGGTGCATGATGCCTTCTAACATATTTAGAAAGTATAAGATCCTTCCTCCTTGATTCTGGGCTTGCTCTACTATGTTCACAATGCTCAAATATTCTGTCTTGTTCTTCTGTCTGACACTCGGATTCCACTGTCTAAGACTCGGGTGTATCTATCTGTGACTTGGGTACCTCTGTTTGTGACTCATGTGCCTCTATCTGCGACTCAGTTTCTTTAGTCTAAGACTTGGTTCCCTCTATTTGTGACTCATTTTCTTTAGTTAGCATCACTGGTTGCATAGGTTGCAACAAGGTCTGTGCAGATGAATTCAGTAGTTGACATGCTTGCTGTCCAAGCACCATTGTCTGTCTCTTAGGTATAGTATCAGGTTCATAATACACAAATTTTATGTAGCCTTTAGGCTCTTTATTGCTCTGTTCTTCATTTTTCTCATTAAACTCATCAACCTTTACATGCACACTTTCTATGACTTTATGAGAATTAAGATTTAAACATTTATATGTTTTGCTTTTGCTGGAGTAGCCTAGGAATATACCTTCATCACTTTTTACATCAAAATTTTCATTTCTTGATTCCTTCAATATGTAGCATCTACTTCTAAATACTTTGAAATAATGAACATTAGGTTTATAGACATACCATAATTCAAAAGGTGTCTTCTAAGTACCTTTCTTCAGTTGAGCTCGGTTCAAGGTGTGAATTGCAGTGCTAATGGGTTCCTTCCAGTATTTGGTAGCAACATCCTTCTCAATCATCAAGGTTCTTGCACGATCCATAATGGATATATTCCTTCTTTCTACTATACCATTATGTTGTGGTGTACCTAGGGTAGATACCTGTCTTTTGATTCCTCTTTCATTGTAGAACTCATTGAATTCATTAGAAATGAATTCTCCTCCTCTGTCAGATCTTAAGCATTTAAGTTTCTTTCTTGTTTCTTTTTCAACTCTAGCTAGGTATCATTTGAAATTCTGAAAGGCTTCTGATTTGTCTTTGAGAAACATAATATTCATCATTCTGGAATGATCATCAACAAATAGAATGAAGTACTTCTCATCTGTGTAACTTGTTGTTCCAATTGGTCCACATAGGTCACTATGCACCAATTCCAAGACTTCTTCTGTATTGTAGTTCTTTCTCTTGAAGCTAGTTTTTCCCATCTTCCCAATTTGACATTGTTTGCATATTACTAGTTCAGGTTTCTTCAGAACATGAATACCTCTTACTCTTCTATTCTTACTTATGTTGATTAGGTTGTCAAAGTTCACAGGACACAACCTTTTATGCCATAACCAGCTTTCTTCTACTTGTGCAATAAAACATGAACTTTCATTGAGATCAAGATAAAATAGATTACCTTTTTTTTGCCTTCCAGTTCCAACTAGGTTTCCTCTACCATCCAGGAGCTTGGTCTTTCCATTCATGAATTCTACCTTGAAGCCAATGTTATACAGCTGTGCCACACTTAGTAGATTATACCTTAGTCCTTCAACTCAATAAGCATTATCACATTTGATTCCTTCAGTAAGAGCAATACAAACTTTACCTTTTATATAGCAGGGTTCATCATTCCCAAAACTAACACTCCAACCATCATAGTGTTCAATATTTTCAAATTTGGTTTTATCACCAGTCATGTGGTGAGAACAACCACTATCAATTATCTAGGTGTCATTCTTGCTAATATGAGAATATTGTGTTGTCTTTTCTTTGTCTTCACTATCTGAATCATCCTTAATAGAATTATAAACCATTTCATCTTCATCTTCATCACTATCAAAATATTTAGCAATATAACAAGATTTCTTACCTTTGTCCTTGTATCTTTTGTAGTCTTTCTTGCCTTTGTACTTGTTGAACTTTTTCTCACCTTTGTTTTCCTTGTTTGGACATTTAGCAACAATGTGATCGACCTCATCACATGCAAAGAAAATCAATGGTTCTTCCTTTGTATTGTCCTTTTCCTTTTGCAGCTCTCCTTGCAAGTAATGCTTCAATGATTTCTAGATCCTCATCATCAGTATCATTGTCAATCTATTTTCCTTTCATCTTTCCAAGGTTTAATTTAGCTTTGAATGCTGACTCAAGATTGCTAGGATTAGGAGAATAATTGTCAAAGTTATCCAATTCAAAAGTTGATAATATTCCAATCAATCCATCTAGAGTTATACCATTACTACATCTCATCTCTTGAATAGCTGAAAATCTAATTGCATAGATAGGAAGTAAAGTTCTCAATACCTTGCTAACCACTGTTGTGTCTTCAATTACTCTACTGACAGCTCTAATGGCACTGACACTTTTCTTGATTCTTTCATTGTATTTTGTAATGTCCTCTCCTTCTTTCATTTTCATCATATCAAATTGACATCTAAGACTTTATTCTTTGGCTCTCTTTACATTTGAATCTCCTCCATAGATATCATGTAGTTTGTTCCACATATCAAAGGTAGTTGGGTAGTCCTTGACTTCATCAAATTCAAAATAAATGAGTGCAGAGGCTATATCAATCACCATTGTGTTATTATACTTCATTTCCACCATCTGATCCATAGACATAGGTCTCGATGGTTCCACATACTTGTGATCCAAGAATTGCAAACCATTATCTCCAATAATAGATAGATGTAGCCTCATAAGATCTTTCCATGCATCAAAGTTGTCCTTGTTGAGCTTAGGGATCTCCCTTCTATAAGACATCTCTGATCTTTAGCTTAGGCCTTTAAACCTTCCCTATAAGCACTTGAAGCTTTGATACCAATTGTTGAAAATGAGTTGAGTAATTGAGAGGGGAGGGGTGAATCAGTTACCACAAAAAAAATCCAAGTCCCTTAGATGTCTTAAAAAAATTAGTCACTATTTCTCAGTTAACATAGATATTTCACTATCACTTGGTTAACATAGCAAATCTTAGGATATTAACTGTGATTATCTTTAGTAATTAATTGCAGAAACATAAACTATAAATAAAATGAAATGTACACAGATAACACCAAGATTTAACGTGGAAACCCAATATGGGAAAAACTACCAATAGGTACTAGTTACTGTTTTTCACTCTTCTGAAGTGAGCCCTGTTAGAAGCCAACCCTATTAAAGGTTATAATAATACACTGTTAGGTGTGACCTGGTTAGAGGATTTAATCAACTTGTAAGGAGTGGCCTTGTGAGAGGTCTTCAAACATTTCAATATAGAATGTCACCTTGTTAGAAGATTTACAAAAGATTGTTAAGTCTACTTTGTTAAGAGATTTTATCACTGTTACAATTGTTAGAGAGTAACAACGGATTGACATGTTTTGATAAGCAACTGTCCTTGTTGATTCAGATCTTTGTTCTAGATTTAGTACTTGATCCTCACTGATCAGATATTCTATTATAGTCCTATGTCTTCTGTATTCAATCACAATCACATCTGATTTCACCTTCACTCTTCATATCACACTTCACAATTATCTCACACAATCTCAATTATCAATTCAAAATTAACCTTACATAAATATGTTAAGCCTTGTCAAGTCAGCCTTGATATCCCTCCAAATAAATAATAAAACTCATGTCTATCGGCTGCATATAACTAATTGTCCATAAAATATAATCCACTGTTATTTGGCTGACACTAACTATTCTGCTCGGTCAATACTAAAATCCTTCAATGCCTGACCAACACTGTAATGCCTGAGTGAACTCAGTTAGAACTAAAAAACACTTTGGTCGTCTTCAATGCCCGAGAGAGATCAACAAACACTGACTATACTCAGATAGGATTAGAGATTTGTGTAAACATCACTATACTTGTGTAAACATCAATGACAATACACAATTGAATGATTGTCATCAATAGGAGAGACATCTCGTAATCCCCTATTCGATCAAGAATCACCCGCAATGGATGCTCCTCATCAAGGATGGAGTAGAGATTTTGAAGACTACAATAATGAACAAAACCAAAACAACCAAGAAAGTATTAGAGAGGAATAACAACATATCGACCATCCTTTGTTTGACTCAGATAGTAACAAAGACGTACCCGAGGAAGAGTACAACAAGCTCAAACAAAGTAGAAAATTCCAAAGGACATTGGAAAAGATGATTGGCGAAGACAATGAGATATAATTCCTACATCTAGAATCTGTTGGATTCAAACTCCCTAAAGACTATGATATTTAGAGACTAAAGGAAAAAGAGGTACCAACACCTATTTCTATTCTCACCAAACAATTGACCTTAATGCAATCAAAACTTGCGACACTCAAGCAAGAAATGGTCAAACCAACAAAAAAGTACTCTTTGGACCACATATGTCCATTTCCTTTTGACAAGAGTATCAACATGGTTCCATTTCCTCCCAACATGGAAAGACCCAAATATTACAAATACATGGGAGAAATTGATCCACATGACCATGTGAGAGAGTTTTGTGCTCTAAGTATAGAGTACATGCATGAACCTACATACCTAATGAGGCTATTTCTGGGAGGTTTAGGTGGAAATGCTATGGAGTGGTTATCCAAGCTCACACCAAGTTTGAAATATTTTGAGGAGTTAATACAAAGATTTGTCCAACATTAATCCTAAACACAAAGCAATGAACTCGTGAATCCTTTACACACTTTTTACAAAGGTGGAGGAAAATATTTTCTAGGTACTCAAGAGAAATACCCAAATTGGAAAAGATGGAAATATTTATTAACAACTTGGTACCCAAAATTAACTATGCTTTGCAAATGAAAGATTCGCCAAGCTTTGATAGGATGATTAAGAATGCCATCCATGCTAAAGATGTCATGGTTAAGAAAGGAGAAATCACAAGTTCTACAGTGATAACAAATGTACCAATTACAACAACAAACCTAAGTGGTGGAAACAAAAAAAGAATGTTGTTAATGATGGAGTGGTAGACTCATCCAACGCTAATCCTAAACCAGCGGTGTTCAATCTAATGAATAGCTTACAAGTGAAAAAAGAGGCTAAGGTAACAACTATAGTACCAAGAGCAAACAATGAGAACAAAAAGAGTAAACCATGGACTAGACCTCAAAGAACATTTACTCCATTGGGAGAACCTCTTGAGATAGTTTTGAAGACACTCTTGGATAACAAAGTCCTCATGATACCCGATTCAAAACCTTGGGAACTGGAAGTTAAACCAAGATGGTGGAACGACAATGCTTATTGTGTCTTTCATAAAAACAAAGGACATAAAGCTAATGACTGTCTTAAGCTCAAACATGTTATACAAGACCTTATTGAAGGAGGCAAAATCAAGGTGGAAGGACATACCACTAATGAAGATCATACAACATTTAACAAACCGTTCCCTAACTACAAAAAAAGGGGAAGCTTCTAAAGTAAAAGGAAATGAAGTAAATTAAACCTACTCCAATAATGACAATGTGATCAACATGTTGGACATTAAAAGTGAATCAATCAATGTGATCAATATTAAAGGTGTTAAAGACACATCAACACAATCAAATGTGGTGACTCAAAGCCAAGCACAAGTCATGATCAAATGAGCTAACTCCTCATCCAAGAAAGAGACATCCTCTAAAGTACCCATTGTCACAATTCCCAAACTAGCAACAACACGACAAACAATTACTATCCCATCTTCAAACTATAACTTGGTAGACCAACTGCAAAGAACCTCAGCTTAGATTTCTATATTTGAGTTACTAAAGATCTCTTCAGTGCAAAGGGAAGTTCTTGAACAAGCCCTGCATTCTTCAAATGTTCCAAAATACATTGATGTAGACAAGTTCTAGGCAATGGTTAACCACATCTCAGCACCACATTACCTCTCTTTTTTAGAAGAAGATGACAAATCCTTGACTCATCCACATAACCAACCCCTTCACATTGAAGTCTTGATTCACAAATCCCATGTCAAACGTGTATTGATAGATGGAGGCACATGGTTGAACATATGCACTCTCAATATAATCAAGAAGTTAGGTCTTTCAGAACAAACCATTTATTCAAGAAGTAAGATAACTATCAAGGCTTACGATGAAGAAGAAAGATCATCCAAAGGACTCATTGTTATACCAATAAGAATAGGACCAATTGAACAAAATGTGATTTGTCAAGTTCTCGATCTACCATTGACCTATAAAATTTTACTAGGGAGACATTGGATACATGAAATGCAAGTAGTACCATCCACTTACCACCAATGCATCAATTCACCACATAATGGGGTGGAAGTAACAATTCTTGCAGATTCAAGCTACACTTGCAAAAATGTTAAAGTAGATAGTATGGTTCCTCACAATAAGGAAGTCCCAAAAGAATTTGTACCTAAAAGGAAGTCACAAATCCCATGTCAAACGTGTATTGATAGATGGAGGCACATGGTTGAACATATGCACTCTCAATCTAAGCAATAAGTTAGCTCTTTCAAACAACCCATTGATTCAAGAAGTAAGATAACTATCAAGGCTTACGATGAAGAAGAAAGATCATCCAAAGGACTCATTGTTATACCAATAAGAATAGGACCAATTGAACAATATGTGATTTTTCAAGTTCTCAATCTACCATTGGCCTATAAAATTTTACTAGGGAGACCTTGGATACATGAAATGCAAGAAGTACCATCTACTTAGCACCAATGCATCAATTTCCCACATAATGGGGTGAAAGTAACAATTCTTGCAGATTCAAGCTACACTTGCAACAATCTTAAAGTAGATAGTATGGTTCCTCACAATAAGGAAGTCCCAAAAGAATCCGTACCTAAAAATTCTAAAGACATGGTGATGAGAAGCTTTGGAAAGACACTAAAATTTGAAGAAACCAGTATGGGAGAATACAAACTAGACATGACGTTGTCATTGGATGACATTCCTGTGTCTCCAAGATCTTATGGGAAACATTCCCCATCTTTTACACCTACAAAATCAAAAGAACAAGACATTCATAAAGCAACTGGTATGGTAAGAGCCTCTACTTCTCAAGAGGATGAAAAAGAAGATAAAGCAGTCTTATCTTGGCTCTATAAAGGAGAGCAGAAAGAAAACAAGGTAAAACATTCGGAGATATCCCTAGAAAAGTATGGTAAAGGATATGAACTTCTCAAACAAATGGGATACAAAGGTAATGAACCTTTAGGAGATAAAGGAAAAGGACTCGTTGAACCTATACACATGGAATTCAGAAACACCAAAGACAAAACAGGATTAGGTTACAATAACGAATCAAAAAACCCGACTTCAAGAGATGGTCCAATCTTTGATGAAGGAAGTGATGATGAAGAAGAAGAAACAACATTGGAACCATGGACATATGAAATATTATTACACATTGGTACAAAGTATCCCAAATATCAAGGAGAAAGATATGTACCTACTATTTTAGCACAACAAGAGCCTCATGTTCCTTTATTGCCACAAGCTAATATCCAAGAAGTAGAGGAAACAACAAAAGACTCTCCAGAAGTCCAACAGATAGAAGAGACTCATGACGAAATACCCCAACAAAAAGATATACATCCTAACTGGGGGAAAATTGGTTACAATTTCACATGTCCTAGATTTACCTCACTTTGATCTACAAGTGGCTAATAGGGTACATCAGATAACTATTGCTGAGTTTCTAAACAGATCTAATGATGAAATAACAGAATCACATGATTATGAATGGGATAACCTATTTCATACTACCATGGACATTGAGGTAGATGTAATTCACAAATTTTCATCTCTATTAGAGAGAGGAGAGAGTTCTAACACTTCCCCTAACACTATTGTTGTCCCGGGATCAAATGAGATACCACTATCCAGGATTGTTGGAGATACTGGTGCTTTACTAGGTCTAGAGGACATTCAAAGGATACAAGCTATGAGTTCCAATTTGATGAGAGAAGAAGAACAAAGCTCAACTGATGAGTCACTAGAGTTAGGTCTGCATATTACTAAAAATGACCATATTAATGATGATTTGACTCTTCATGATCTAAACGTTGTAGAAGCTAACTTAATGGAACATGTATTGTTAATTTATATTCTTAACGCTGACATGATGTTGTCCTTACCAAACTCTGAATCATTATCCTTAATAAACCCTGACTTGATTAATTGGACCAATTCAAAACCTACTCCTATTATGAAATTTCCCAATGACACTTTGTCCTGTTATCTAAATGCTTGTGAACCTTATCCTTCTTCCACCAATGCAAGGAGCATGAACATGACAAAGGAGGATATCAAGTGTCTTAGTCACAAATTGAAAAATAAAAAGAAGAAAAGAACTGATGGTGAAAACCATGTTGTGGTAGTATCAGATTCTAAAAAAGTAAAAATAAAAGACATATCTGATGGTGAAAAACTTTCAGAGGTGCCAAAATATGAGATTCTTGATATCCTCCATGGACACTTTCAAGAAAGATATTTAGTTCTGATAGAACCCACACAACCAATTAACTTGGGAACAACAGAAGCTCCTCAATTCGGTCACCTAGCACAATCCTTATCAGAAGAAGAAAAGATACAATTCACTGAATTCCTCAAAGACAAGTATATCAAATTTGTATGGTCTTACACTGATATGCCTAGAATTGACCCTGAATTAATAATGCATCATTTATCTATAGCTCCTGGGATCAAACCCATGAAAAAAAAAACTAAGGAAGATGCATCCACATGTGGCATTATTAGTGAAAGTAGAGCTAGAGAAAATATTAAAAGCTGGATTCATAGGAGTCATCACTTATAAAGGATATATTTCTAATATGGTACCAGTTTCTAAAATAGATAAATCTATCAGGATCTGCACAAAATTTAGAGACCTAAACACATCTTTTCCTAGAGATGATTTTCTGCTACCCAACATTGATATGATTATAGATCTCATAGCAGGATATCAGATGTATTCTCTCATGGATGGATTCTTGGGCTATAACCAAATTATGATTTCTCTTAAAGTCCAAGAAAAGACAACATTTACATGCACATGGGGAACATTTTGCTGGAATGTCATTCCATTTGGAGTAAAGAATGCTGGCGCTACATACCAAAGAGCTATGACAATAATCTTCCATGATATGATACACAAAAACATGGAGGACTATGTGGACGATGCATTATCCAAGTCAAAAATAAGAATGACTCATATTGAAGACTTGAGAAAGATACTAGATCACATGGAGCAATTTCAACGCAGGCTTAACCCAAAGAAATGTGCATTTGGAGTCCAATCTGGGAAACTCTTAGGGTTTATTATATCAGCTAAAGGAATTGAAGTGGACCCTAAAAAGGTAAATCTATACTAGAAATGTCACCTCCTCGCAATATCATTCAAATGAGGATGCTTCAAGGAAGACTCCAGTCCATCAGGAGATTTATGTCACAACTAGCCGATAGAGCGCAACCTTTCACAAAACTGCTACATAAAGATGTTACTTTCAAATGGGATGAGCATTTTGGAAACAAATTCAAATAATTGAAGGATTACATGGCTACTGCTCCCATTCTCATGTCACCTATTCATGGAAAACCACTACTCCTCTATATCTCAGCTACGGATTGAGTATTTCTAGCACAGGAGGATAAAAAAAAAAGGAAAGAGAAATATATTATATTAGCAGGACCTTGGTGTCTTATGAACTCAATTGAAATATTATTGAAAAATATTTCTTAGCGGTTGTCTTTGCATCCCAGAAACTGAGACACAGACACTACATTCTCTCGCATACAGTGAAAGTTATTGCAAAAAGAGATCCTCTCAAATGTCTCCTGAGTAAAACAACATTGACAAGAAGACTAGCAAAATGGGTCTTAATTCTAAGTGAATTTGATATTGAATATGTGGACATAAGGGCTATAAAAGGACAAGTCTTAGTAGATCAAATCACTGATTCAGCATTACAAGATGATGCACCTTTGGTAATTGAATTTTTAGATGAAACGATCATGCACTTAACTGAATATCCATGGAAGATGTATTTTGATGGTACTTTCACACAAAAAGGATCTAGAGTAGGGTTCTATTTATCATTCCTCAAGGCTAAAAGATACCCAAGACATATAAACTGATGTTTCCATGCACAAATAACATCTTAGAATATGAAGCATTGGTAAATGGACTCAAACTTGCTATGGCATGGAAAATTGTAGAGTTACATGTGTATGGTGACTCTCAGCTCATTATCAACCAAGTAAATGAAGATTATCAAACTAAAGATAAGAAACTAATGTCTTACAAACAACTATTTCTAGACTTGAAAAAGTACTTTGTCTTCGTCACATTCCAACAAATACCAAGAATGGAAAACAAAGCTACAAATGCTATTGCCACACTAGCTTCTATGCTACAAATGGAAGAACATCAATTCCGCTATAACTTCTTGGTGGAATAATTATCCTTTCCAGCCTTTGATACACCTGAATGCCAAGTGATTTTTGCATTAAATTCCCAAGACCCATCTCGATACACTAAAATAATTGCTTATGTTACTGATCAAACCTTACCCAATGGCCTATCAAGAAATGAAAAATGAGATTTAATTAGGGCACCATCGCATTATGTCCTCATCACTACTAACTTATATAGACGAGGTATTGATGGTATGCTTCTTAGGTGTTTAGAACAAGAAGATTCTGACCGCGCATTAAAAGAGGTTCATGAAGGTGTATGTGGATCGCACTCGAATGGCTTTTCATTAGCTAAGAAACTATTAAGAGTTGGCTATTCCTAGCCCACGATGGAAAAAAGATGTTGTTCAATTTTCTAAAACATGTCACAAATGTCAAACACATGGAAACCTTATCCATGCTCCAGCCAGAGAACTCATACCTTTTATAACACATTGGCCATTTCAGTAATGGGCCTTTGATCTTGTTGGACATATCTATCCTAATTCTTCAAGTGGACACAAGTACATCATTACGGCCACTGAGTATTTTACTAAGTGGGTTGAGGCTGTGCCGCTAATCAAAGCCATTAGAAAATTAAAGGTTGCTATGTTCATCTTAAACTACATTATTTGTAGGTATGGGATACCCTCTTCTATTGTAACAGACAATGCGGGTCAGTTCAAAAACCAAGACATCGAGGAACTTTGTACACAGTTTCATATCACTCAACATTATTCTTCAATCTATTATCCTCAAGGTAATGGACAAGCTGAGGCTTCAAACAAAAAAATTCTAAAAATATTACATAGAACAGTGAGTAAGTCTGGCAGAGACTGGTATTTTAACTAAATCTAGCACTATGGGCCTACAGAAAAAGTATCCAAACACCAATAGGAGCCACACCACTTTCTCTAGTCTATGGCGCAGAAGTAGTGCTACCCATTGAAATAGAAATTCCTTCTTTGCAAGTATCTCTCCAAGGTCCTGTTACAAATGAATAATACTGCATTGATAGAGCTCATACACTAGGACTACTTTATGAGCGCATACAACAAGTGTTCGATCATCTCAAAGTGTACCAGAAATGAATGTCAAAAGGGTACAATAAGAAGGTAAAACCATGATAATTTCTAATGAGGGATCTCATTCTCAAAGAGAATCCTAAAAACCAGCCAAATAGATAACAAAAAGGAAAGTTTGAACCCAACTGGCTGGGGCCTTATGTTATTACTGCAACCTTTGGGACTAGAGCTTATCAGTTAGCTATAGCTAAGGGGGATGTTTTTACTGAACCCATTAATACTCTATACATGAAGCAGTTCTACGCTTGACATCTGGTTAACAGAGCCTGTGCAGTGAAAAGTTCTCAAAAAATACCCAAAAAAATAAAAAAATTGATCTTGAAAAAATCCAAAAATAGTGGAAAAAGTCCTTAAAAAATGTATCCTTGGTGAAAACTTGGCAAATAGGTGCCTTGATACTAACAAAAAAAAAGAAAAAAGAAAAAAGAACAAAAAAATTGAAAAAGAGAAAAGTGCCTTGGTGAAAACCTGGCAAATAGGCTTCTTGGTAGCAAAAATAAAAATCTTTGCCGAGTGGTGAAAACTTGGAAAACATGCATCACTTGTACTATGTGCTTTATCTATCAATGCACTACTGATACTAATCCTTAATGATCACACCTGTGCTTTTGGTTGACTCTGATTTCTTAAAAATGTCATATCTTGCCTGGGATTTTTCTGCATTTGCATCATAGGAATAGTCATTCTGCACTGGGGGCATCTTTGCAAGCATTTCCAGCCTGCATCTACTAGGTTTTCCTAGGTTCCTGTCTAGGATGGTTTTCCTCTCAAAACAATATTTCTCAATACTTGCATCAAAATGTCACTATCACAAACATGGGTGTTTCTTCAACACTACCTACATGTAACAGACATCATACTAGTGTTTCTCAACACTTTAAACACACTTTAATCACACTAGTGTTTCTCAACACTTTAATCAACTAGTGTTCCTTAACACTACATTGGATTTTGATTACTGACAAAGTTAATCTCATATACTCAGATATGAAAAACATATTGCTTGATTCCAAGTTCTGATTGATGATACTCTATTGTGCTTGAAAAATGAATCCACGTTAAATCTCAATACTACTTAAACACATAGACTGATCTTGGTTTGATTATGAATCTTTTTATGTTCCCATGATGTTTCAAACTAGGGGCATGTACGAGGTTATGAATTTTCTTTGATTGATTATCAATTGGTGATTGTTACATCTTCCTAGTTACTCCATGACATCTATTCAAAGATAAAGAGTCGCAAGGATAGGGTGCATAATATTTTCTTGGTTTTCTACGTATGGTGATTGTTTCAATGATCCTATAAATTTTACCTAACTTGAATGTTTATGGTAAGAGCTGCCAACATGAGTGGATAGCCACATATATCTTGATCCTAGTTATGTGTAAACTACGGTGAGGTTGAACCAATTTCCTTGCTTGTTTCTAAATCAGATTCTAAGTAAGGTGTATGATACATTATGTACCCAAGGATATGAATACTAAAGGTCATTGCGGGTCACATATCTTACAATACACATGAACAAAAGATGATTCTTAAAAGAAAAAAGAGATAACTGACTAGTCATCCTAGCCTCTATGCCTTGATGCTTAGGTTTATTTCTAACAATGCATCCAATACACATAGTATTCATACTTTCATGATACCTTGTGGGTATTAGTGACAGTTGTACTATTTGATGATGTCTGTTACAAAAATTTCCAATGATGATAAACATGCTACAATGTATACAAATCAGTGACAGTCCTAAGAGTCTGCATGTAGATGCATTTATAGATTGCATGATTCATTTTTAAGAACAACATTAAGGACTTGAGCTCAAAATGATTTCCTGGTTCATTCGAAATCCAAGTTAACTACTTAATCTATATTATTGATATTAAATGTCATTGCATATCCATGGCATACATTCTGCATTCATAAATGGGAAAGAGAAAATACAAAAAACAAAGCATTCAAGCATTGTATTTCTTTTATATCCTAAGTGCATCCATACATATATTTGCATTAAAAAAATCTCAGAAACATACATTTGTATATTCATCTAGAATCATCTAAACACATTTATATATTAGTAATAAACTAAAAAGCATAAATGATGTCATCACATGAATCTATTCTAACTCTTCAAGAGACCAAGTACATAATCACGTGTATCACATCTAAACATCTATCAAAATAAGAGAACCCATGAACATATCAAGATCAGGAATGAACATATCAAGATCAGGAACAACTATCTCAAATATATCAATGATGGAACATATAAAAATTATGGAATCATCTACAATAGAGTATTAGTGAGATCACAATAAAATAGATATACATGTATGAAAGTCTGCAGTACAAGGGATGATCACAACAAGATCAATATATACAAAATGTCTCAAAATATCACAAGTACAGTATCAAGTCTGACTGCCACCCTCTCCCTGATCTGGAGGAGGAGGAGGTGGTGGTGCATGATGAACCGGTGGAAGCATCGCTCCCTCAGTTTTTTGTGCCACTCAAGAATAGGAATGAGCTCTCTGTCCCTCTAGAACTGCCGTATAATATAAACCAAAGTAGTACGTAGCTCTTTGACCCTGATGAGTTGCTATGCGGGCCTGTGCATCTCACTTTTCTTGGAGTATATCACCATGTTGATCTCTCTCTTCTCTCAAGTGCTTAAGCTGACTATCTCTATCATCTACTAAAGCCTCTAAAGTAGTGATTCTAGCCTTGATCTTCCCACACTCTTGCTGACACTGAGATAAACCATCACCATTCTTGCCAGAATCTCTGCCGGAATCTCTGGGTGGATCCTATCCAAGAGGTCCACCTCATCCATTGGGTACCTATCCTAGTGGTCTCTACTACTCCCTAGTCATCAATGTACCTGGATCTCTCTATGGAGGCATGAACCTAAAGAGAGTCTGTCTTCCACTGTCACTGGTGCCCTCTCCACTTCCACCCACTGCACCACCACCCATATCATCCCCATTATCATCTCCATCATCTCGACCATGTCCATGACCTCTATCTAAAGGAGGGAACCTACCATCTCTCCCTCCATCTCTCCCACCACCTCTTTGGTCTCTTTGGGCTCCGCCTCTACCTCTAACTAGTCTATCATCAGTCGGATCATAATCTAAAGGATCCTCTATGTGATGAGCTATCTCATCAGGTGATGTGAATATAGGAAATTGATATAGTAACATGTGTGTAAGGTAACCACCAGTACAACCTACATCAATAACCTCTAGAAGGTAGTCCCACCCAACTGCGACCATCTGACTGATAGCCAGTTGAGAGGTGTCATATACTAAACGTGCTTCCCATTGTGTCTCCTTGTCTCAAATACAGGTGTAAATGGTCAAATCCTATGATCGGCCCTATACATGGCCATACTATCTTAGAACTTGTGTCACCAGGAACCTCTAAACTATATATCTAGTATGACCAATCATATACCTGATCTGAAAGAAGTACGACATCTGCCACCTATCTGAGGCTGGATCCTCATAAAATATGGCTGCCAGATCACAACAGTCATATCATCAAACAATCAACACCTATACTCTACATTGCCCAGATGGGGTTGTTGAATCAATCCTGAATACATATAAACATAAGGCTACTGAGTTTCTAGCTACTTGTCTACTATCAGTCGTGTCATAGGGATATGCTCCCAGACCCAGATCTGCAAAACTAGAATCCTTACAGTTATGCTGCAGGAGTACTCATAGACTATCTCATGGAGCTCTTGATATATGTGTTCTAAAATGCAACTTCCCCAGCCAAATCTCCATGATGATATAGTCATCTACTCCACTGTCTCCACCCAGCCGCAAATGAATCCATGTTGTCCTCTATCAGGAATGGGGATGCCTCTAATCAATCTGAACAAATATACAGGTAAATGATCATAATGATCGCACATATAATTCCATGTCAAATAGTGACAGACTATGGTCTGATCTCTAAAAAATATCTGGGCCGATGCAATGGCTATCGCAGAACAAGCCTCAAACTATACCTGCCAACCCATTGCTGGAATACGTATAATGTTCCACACATCCTCAGGTGTGACTTTCATCTCACCAGTTGGGAGATGAAAGGTGTTGTACTCCGAATGCCATCTCTCGGCAAGCACAATCAACAACCCTTGATTTACTCTAATATTGGGTAAATCTACGAGTGAAGCTAATCTTACACGGGCTATGATCTCTAGCTCTGCATATGTCAACAATCAAGACAATGCAAGGACTCGTCCTAGATAAGGTCCTCAAAAGGACACTACCTCAAAATCAATCTGTCAATAGAAATAAAATATAGGTTCCAATCAGTATTCTCTCTAAGGAAACTACACAGAAAAGCTATCAGATAAATCTTTTTGGTCTTCAGACAATGCAAAACAATCAAAATTGGATAAAATCTATCTCTTAAACTAGAAACGAATCTATTTTTATTGGGTGCGATCCTTTATACTATATACGATTCGTGATTTACTAGATGCAATGTGAAATCTGGGAAGTGATCCTGTTTGGATAGGATGAGACACAGGCCATAGGGTGTGATCATATTTCCATAGGACGTGAGAAAATTCAAAGATTGACACAATTTACACTACACGACACAGGACTTCCAAACAGGGTGCGATACCAAATTTATGAGATGCGACGTAGGATTTGCGGTAAAAACAAGATGCGACGTAGGATTAACCGAATGCGATCCCATACACAGGGTGCGATACGAAATTGACAGCTACATAAATTTTTCATAAATGAACAAAAATGGAAATTGAAAACATGGAAAAGTAGGTTTTGAGGTACTCATTGGCGGTGTGTAATCGACCGGGCACTGATGTCGACAGGTGATCTCAAATTGATGCTTCTCCATGGGGACCACCATCTTCTATGCAAAGCTCTGAATTTACTAAAGACAAAAGTGAAAATGAATGGGTAAAAAGTGAATTTTGGGATATATATTGAACTTATTGAGCTATTTAAGAGCTCCGGAACTCCTCCTGGACTATCAAAATTCAATATTGTTCTTCTCTGATCAATCGGGAACAAAATAGAATGCATAGATGATGTTTTCAACAACATCGTATACATTTTATGATAACTTTCCAAAAATGCAGAATTGCTATACATGTTCTAAAAATGATTTGCAAGCTTTACACAATCAGTTTTCTGGGTTCTCTATCATCAAATTGCACATTATTCATCAAAATCTTGGTTGAATGTCATTTTATTAGCCTTAAAACTCACATTTTAATGTCATTAACTTGGTAAAATTGTGTTTTCGCTTAACACACATTCACTTCTTCATTTCTTGTAATTGATTCTTTCTCAACCCAATCGATCAGTTCAAGTGATATATCATTCTATAGAGGGATTTTATTCTTTCTTTTTTCTTTAATTTCATTCCCGAGGGGGCATGATCAAACTAAAATCAATCAAATTCTTTCTCAGAAAGCATTAAAATGACTTTATCATCAAAAGACTAGGGACATGGCAGTTTCCTTCGATCAAGTCAAGACTATTGGATAGAAGGCTTCATTTCTCACAAGCTGGATATCCATGTATAAATATTATAAGATCTTTATTAAGATCCAAGAAGCTTCATAGTGACATTCCTTCGATCAAATTTGGAGTTAATATTATCAATTCTCGTTCGATCAAGTTTAGAATTGATACCTCAAAGATCTAGTAGCTTCATACTGACCTTCGTTCGATCAAATTCAGCGTTAGTATTATCAATTCTTGTTCGATGAAGTTCAGAATTGGTATCTTCAAGATATTTTTTGACCTTTGTTCGGTCAAGTTCAAAGTCAAATAATATCATTCTTAGTTCAATCAAGTGTGAGACTGATCCTGTTGGTTGTATTTCAAGTTTGTAGTCTGCCTGGTAAAATTTTGAAGTTCCCAATCATTCCTATGCTCAAAAGTTGAAAGTCGTGTATGAAATTGCTTAAATATCTCTACAAATGATGTTTTCAACCATAAACCTAGTGAAAAATGTCAAAAAACCTAAGTCCTAGGGTTACCTCGGTTCAAAAAAGCAAAAAGCCCTAATATCTCAGTCAAGTTTCTATTTTGAAGTTACTTTTTTGTAACTTAAGTTCTGAAAATTATCATGTGTTTTTAATTTAGTCGCTTAGTCTCGTAAAGCCAAGGGAATATTCCATTCCATTTAGATACTTAGCAAAAATACTTTGTCACATTATCTCCTAATAAAAATAAGATACCTCAGCAGGTATGGAGACTTAACGCAAACCATCCATCTCAAGTTGAATCCTATGGTGGTTGGGATGTCTTGTGATAAACTCTATAGTTTGAAAATTATCTAGCGACATTGAGTTTCCACAGTCGTGAAGTGTCCTGAACAAGCCAGAGTTAAATGTCAGTTTTAGTATTTTTTTTTGCATAGTCGCCAAAGAAATATAGGTTTAAGTTAAAATTAAAGAGACTTGGCAACAACCATTAGATGAAAAGAGATCCAATGACAGTCGCGAGGTCGCTGTAAAGGTTTGACAAGTCAAAAGTGATCCCGCAATTAGGAGACAAAAGGGATAGTGGAGACACGTGTTCATCATTTGTATAGTCTCTTATAAAATTTTAAAATGAAAAGTACACCTGGTGACTTGGAGATAGCAGTCGCAAAGTCTCATGAAAAATTAGGGTTTGCTTTGAAGATCTGGAGACTCAGCGCTGACTGTCAGATGTTGATGAAAGAAGATCAATGGTTGTCGTATTATCTCCAAATGACAATAATAAAGGTGAAATTATTAAGTGATAAAGAGATAAATATTTTTTCACTTTGTCTCCAAATAAACCATGAGTCAAAATATTTTCTTGGTGACAAAGAGATATAACAGTCACCAAGTCTCTTGAGTAAACCAAGGTTAAAAGATCAGTTAGTAGATGAATGAATCACAGTGTCTCCAAAAGAACATGGGTTAAGTAAATTCATCCAGCAGAAAGGAGATAACCATTGATCAAAAGGTTGATTGTGTGGTAGTTGCTAAGCCTCGATATGAAACCACAGTTAAAGGAAACATTCGGTGACATGGAGATTAAACAGTCGCGAGGTTGCTAGAAGCAGAACTAGAGTTAAAGCAAAGAATTTTCTTCGGTTCCAGGATGTACAGTTGCCAGCCAATAGAATTTTAGAGATTTATGACAAGTGTGTTAAAGGGTAGCTGAGTTGTATGAGAAATAACCAATCAGATTGAATTAGGATCCTGTTTGAATATAATATGGTTTTTTATCAGAAAGCACTCATGCATATTTGATTTCCTGTAACTTTCAGAGGCTACGACTAGAACAAAAATTGATTTCATAGCATGAGGAATTGAAGCCAGAAGTGATTAGATCGCAATTATGTGAATTCTACATTGATGATTCAGAGATAAATAGGGGTAACCATTAATCATTGCTTCTTACCAAGAGTTCATTGTTTTTAGGGCAAGAATTTGCTAAGCTATCAATCTGTGTAGAAAATAGAGTTTCTCATATTTACCGAGTAAATTAAGCCAGTGTGTAGTCTAGAATTTGAGGAATACAAGTGGTTATCAGTGCTCCACAATAGATTGGGTGGTTAACAGTTGAATTGAGTTATTAGGAGAATAAATTTGTCTCAATATTGGTGAGATCAATATTGGTGAGATAAATTGGAACAGAACAAGTGGACAAGATGAGATAGGCATTGAGTGTAGCCTCTACCAGTGGAAGAAGTGGTGATGCTAATGATGACATGAAAGGGAAGCAAAATTATTCTGAAGAATTCATCTCTCTGTTGCCTGTATCAAGTCAGAATAGAAAGGTAAATGCTGATACTCTAATAGATGATTTTCACTTCATTAGGGATGCTAAAACTCCAGGATTATCTGGTTATTCCCTTTTTAATTACTTTTATAATAATAGTGATGAATCTATGCCAATTTCAAACCCATGGACGTATGGAATAGTCAAATTAATAGTCCCTGACATCTTTATAGATGCTGATTTTATCTTAGAAATGGCCAGTAGATATGATGCCCTAACAAAGACTATAAAAAGGGATGACAAGAAAGCTCTAGTAACTGTAGACAAAAACTCGTTTATGAAAGCATTCAACTTTTATCATCCAATGGCCATAGAGATAAATTTGAAGAGTTTAGAGAATAGGTATACTAGAGAATCTGGCATTGCATCCAAATTAAGCCAGGAACATCATGTTCCAAGAAGAATGAAGAATTACATAGCACCCATCCTAGGGACCGCCCTGTATTACTACAAAGACCTCAACTTCTATATGAAGTATATCTCCTATGCATTGTGCAGAGTGTTGGGAAAGGGTGGAGGACCCGAGAGAATCACCTCAGATATCCTCATGATGGTCCTAGATATGCAGAGCCCTCATACTAGTACCAATTATGATTATATTCAATATATAATTGATCAAATGCATCAAGGATTTATTGATATCCAGAACAAGAAAGATAACCCTAAATTCATGCATTATTCCATTTTAATGCATTTGATTTTATATTACAAATTTCCTATCATGAATTGTCAGTATTTGAGGTGTTAGAGGTTTCATTAGAATCAGGTCAACCTTGTTCAGTTTTCGCTGAGAGTGTGGAATTATACTTCCAGAGAACAGGAATTCTGTGCTTTTGAAAACTGGATAGTGCATCCAATACTTAAGTGTCTAGGAGTAGACAAGACAAGGATACCAGTGAAAGTACTGCAACTACTAAGGCCATGCCAGTATGTTGATAAGTGGCTAGGGGACCACAACTGGGGAGACTTCTATTATGAGAATAACTTCACTTTGATCAGGGTGTATGGTTGTACTCACCCACCCCATGTTCTACCATTCCATGTGCCACCCAGGATTGCAACAATGGAATTTATTAGACAGTTGATTTTGATAGAAAAGGAGCACTTGGCTCCTCACATGAAGGGAACATTTACCCCCAGACAATTCAGGATATATAACTTTACAATTGGTAAAAGGGCAATAGATCCTGTAAACAATTGGATGAGCCACTACAGAATGAATGTAGCCCTCTATAGATACATTGATACAGAAGGCTTCATATTGAGTGCCAAGAAGCTATTTACACCCACCATTCCTTACACAAAAGATCATGAGGAATGCATGGAAGAAGACCTCATAAGGAATATATTGGAGGATGAGGAGGTAGATAAAAGGGTAAAAAAATTTAATGAATTGATGGAATTAGAGAGGAAAGTGAAGAGAAAGGGCATCTCTCTTGGGGGTTTCTTCCCAAATTCACCATACTTGAAGAGACTTGATGCCATGATTGAGTCCCATACTCTGTTATGAAATCAAATTGAAGATGCACTTGTAGTGCCAGAAAAGGGCCATAAAGGGCATTCATCATCAGAGTATAATGAGGACAGTGATGAGGAGTATTCAGTCCCTAGCTCCCCTCCAGTGAATTAGGCATTTGTTGAAGAACAATCAACTGAGGGAGAGAACATAATTTACCTAGCAGAAGTCCCATAGACTGAGGTTACTAATGAGCCCCCACTAAAGAGACAAAGGATAGAAACAGGGGAGCCATGACAGAAGAAAGAGAAGAAAAATGATAGAATTGGTTCTCTTATCACTGGTAATAGAGCCTATGACCATTAGTTAAGGAAACAGATAACAGCAGGGAAGAAGCTGCAAAAAGATGATGAAGAGGAAATAGAGTTGCCTCTTATGACATGTACTAATGAAATATTTTTATATCAAGATAAATTTCTAAAGGATGACAATTTCATAAAAAAAAAGAGTTCAAAGAGATCCTCATCTGGAACAAACAACATCAAGTTGGTGTACAACTACAATTGGCTAGTGGAGATCTGGTAACTAGCGAGGCTTTACAAGCATTGCAAGATTGTGATATTGAATCAGAGAAAATCACACTAGAGGAAGCAAGGAAACTAGTCAAATCTAGTAGGATGTTGTTGGTAGAAGGGTGGGATTTGACCTCTACCTTCATCATAGATCAAATAAGGAAACAACCTGATGTAAATTTATCATCAGAGACACAGGTTGGAGAGATGATCAGAGGATTTAGATACAATCTAAAGTCCCAAGCCTTAGCAATGTGGAGCCTAGCTCCAAAAGATCAGAAGCCTTCATTAATAAACATTCAAGAGAAAATCGAAGGAAACAAGATTATCTGGTCTATCCAGAATATAGGAGACTTGGAGATTTCCCAAGTTCTCACCCATTTTGCACAGTTAAATGAGGCTAAGGCTGCCCAAATGTCTGAAAGATTTAAGGAACTCACTAGTGAAACTAGTGATATAGTCAAAGACAAGGAGTTGGCTCTAATCAAGATCAAAGCACAAGAGAAGATGATAGTAGAGCTTACACAAAGACTGCTTGATATGCCTAAGGTTTCCCTTGCAAAGCACAAAGAGGTAAAGGATACAGAGGTACAAATAGATGAAATAGAGTATGCTGTAGTGGAAAAAGGACATGTTATTGGTGAGCAAATGAAGTTGTTTTAGGTGCATTGGCAAAAAATTTTCAGAATAGGGTAGATATAATAAAGTATAAGATTGATATAGTATATGGAGCTTATGGAAAATTTCTAGGCTTGCAATTAGAGGTTAACAATTTTATTTCAATTTTGAACCGATGTTATGCAACATGGTCTAGGAGAACAACATTGTTTGAAAGGTTGGCATGTTTGCAACCACATAGGTTAGACCTACCAGAGGTGGTAACCCAAGTTGGGGTTGAGATAGAACAAATAGGAGCCACCTTTTCCTTTTTAAAAGGAAAGGCTAATGAGATTGAGGCGAGGTTGAACATGTTTGGACCTAGCTATAACATATTTGTGCCTCCAATCAGATAAGAGGACAATTAGATCAAGCCACTAGGAGTATGGGGCTCAGAATTTGACATTGTGTTACCTAATAAAGAGGTATATGTTTCTGACAAGGGAGAACTAGATATGGAAAGACATAACAAAATTCTAGATGAAGCATTTAAAGAAGAAACAATTTTTAATAAGTTTATCACAGATGTCAAGAGTATTACTGATGCCAGGTGGGAGAGATAGAAGACCCAGTTGGAGAACATACAAAGCTTTGAATGGCCGAAAGAAGAAGATATTACAACATGGGACATATTAACAAATCCCAAGAAGAAAAATCCTGTCACTATTGACTTGGATATAAGGGATGAAGAATAGGAGGACATGTGGCACCTGCTCTTTGAGCACAAGAAGGTTAGCTCTCATGAAGACTAGTGTAAATTAGCATGTATTGGCGGTCACTAGGTCTCGTTGTAAATTTCGGATGCTAGCCTAAACATATATAGACAAAGGCACCAAAGATCACAAGAAGATAAGGAACAAATCAAATCTTATTCTCCATTTTTGTCCATCCACCGCTTGGTTCTTTCCTATCTTTTGTCCTTTCTATATTTTAGGGTTAGGTTTTAAAACCATCCAAAGCTTGTAGAATCCTTACTTCTTAAGGATTCCAAGATGGTTTTAGCCTATATATAGAGCTTATTGTAACATTTTGAAAGATGATGGAATAGAATTACAAGGCAAACTACTACATTTTTGTCTGAGCCTCTATACTTTTTGTCTATTGTATGTATTTTGGAGCAGTTAGACATTATTAAAATACATTGAAATCTCTATTTTATATCTTATTTTGTCTCTTTTATTTCTATTCAATATTTTATATGTTTATTTGTAAGGCATCTAAATACATTAACTGCAAGGTAGTTGTGCAATCATTTGTGAGGTCCTTCAAGGAAGGAATAATTCTTTCATATGATTCCTGGAAGCTGAATATTGATGTTTAAGATCTGATGAACAAAGATATAGGAGTGAGTGGATAGTTTCTATGACATTCTATCTAGGTTACAATTATTTTCATTAGTTACCTAATTGTGGATTTGCATTCACTCTTGACTCTATAGCCCATAGGATCAGGCACTAGTTTATAGTTTTGCAAGTAATTGTTCAATCATCCAGCATTTAAGAACAATCATTCAAATACATTACACTTATAAAAAAGAATACATTCATAAGTAATTGTACTCACAGAGTATACAATTCAAGTCTACTGGTTCCTTCAAGAGAGAATCAAATAGGTTATCCCTCCTAAGTTCATAAGAACTATAAAAGGAAGAAGGATGAGAATCCTTATTGCATTACTATTTGCTGTTGTCAAAATACTAGTTTGGCTTATTAAGCTATGTATAAGGTTATTCATAGTAACTTGCATAGTTATCTACTTATTGATACAGTAAAAGGAATTCAACACGTTAGTAAGAAGATATAATCCACTATAAATATATTGTCAATCAGTAATCATTCATAGGTAATACCTACCTAAGTCAATGGATCTCAAAAAAGGAGGATCATATCCAATCCTCATCAATTAGGATTTTCTTGCACATATAATATAGGAAATATATAAGAGAAAAGCATTCATACTAGTTTTAAAACATACTTGCAAGAAAAATCCCTAACAAATCCCATCAGACATTTTGTTCAATCAAGTGCGGAATTCTCAAACTTCCTGAAGTCAACATCAATTATTCTTTGAATCAATACACTGCTCGCACATCAATTCAAAGAGGGGAAAATGTAACCACCCTAATTTGGTCTGCTCTAACGAGAGACCCTATTTTCCCTAAGTGTGATCATACCCCTAATCATGTTAAGACAATCCTTTAATTAATTGACATAATTCATCTAAATCAAATTTAATCTCCTAGTGATTTTATCACTAATTTACATTAATTGCTTTATCCAATTAAATCAAATCAAATCAATTAAATAAAAAACAAACAAATACATGACTAAGGTAATTAATTAAAAGGAATTGAATAAATTCCTAATTACAACTCCTCACTTGTAAAAGGGAAAGTCAATTCCCTTGCCAATGAGAGTTAAATCACTTGGATCACCTCACATGGATCACCGAGGATGCAATCTCCACCTCTCTTCACAAATCAATCCTAACCTCTCATTCCTCAAATGATTCTATAAATGGAATAAATTTTGAGCTCAATGGGCCCCTAATTTTAGAATTAAATTTGCAAATTTATGCTATCATAATTTCTAAGTGCATTATTAGCTCATATTTTCATAGTAATTACATCTTTCAATTGGAGCTCTAAAATGAACTTCAATTGAGCATTTAGCTTGCATTTTAGTTAAATATTCCACTCTAAGTATGATGTTGTCCCTGATTTATGCATAATCTGAGGGAAATTATAGCATATTTCATACTCTTCTTAGATAGGGAGCAATATGTCAATTTTGGTGATTGATATGTGTTCTAACTCTTATATTTCATGTTATTTCACTAATTCAATGCCATATTGGAGTGTTGTGTTGCAGCTAGCAGATCCAAAAAATACACACACAACTTGGACTAGTGTTAGAATTAAAACAATTTGTTAATTCCTTCTTTAGAATAAATTTAGATTTTATGAATTCGCTAGAAATCTAGGAACTCTCTTCTGCACATAGAGTGCTAGTGCCATCCAAGCATATACATGCATGGTTGATAATTAAATAAACCTCCCTGAGAAAAAAATCATACTTACTTGGAGATTATTTGCCTCTTTAGGAGCATATATTGAGTTTTCTACATCAACTAATTACTTATGATGGAGACTAATTATTTTTTGCACCATTGTCAGGGATGGTACTAAGGATTATGATTTCTAGTATAGATTTTCTTCAATGTTATTTGGTGACATTAACATAATTATTTTTATTTTCAAGCATTAAAATCTATTAAGATAAATTATAGTTTAAAAAAAACTTTACTAAAAAGTGCAGGAAGACAACTTATTATTAGAGCATGCATATTTGTTGCATTATGTGATGCATAGGAAGGGTTTACCCTCAACAACTTGTAGGCATATCAATGCCAAATGGGCATATTTCACAACAATGGGATCAATGAACCAATCATACAACTCTGATAAACTTATTGACTCTTCAATATCTTAGGATGAGTATGGATTATCATGAGGTATGTTTCAAATCACCCCATCACCATGACACTTCACCAACTTCATGTTTTTCTTTGACAAAAACACCTTGTCCTATATGGTACAAATAGAAAATTGATGTGGACAAAAGTCTTGTTGCTGCTACAGAGCCAACTTGGCTCTGTTCTGAGATCTTTTTCCTAGATCTCTTTGGGTGTTCACAACCCTAAACTGAGGTAAGTCACTCTCAACTTTACCTCCTCTTCAAGACTCAGTCCCCATCGAAATTCTTTTCATCTTCTTCTTGCTGAACCTACACAAATAGATTCATTCAACCAATGTTTTCAGAACATTGTTCTCATTCTCTTCCCTAGCCAGACTATCACCGAGCTCGCCTAGGGTAAGATCTCTAGATTCACACTTGTTTCTACTCCTACCAAAAACAAAAAGGAAACTATGTACAAGGGATCCTCTCGAGTTCCATAGCAATACATGATTCTCACCATGGATTCAGGAATCTCGAGGGGCCATTACTATTTACAACCCAGAATGGGTGAAGAAATAATAGCTTGCAAAACAGAAAAATAAAGTAACCAATCTACTTGCATGGAAAAGGAACCACAAAGAAAATTGATACCCACTAAACACACAGTCTGCAACTTCTCATTACTAGAAACAAAAACAAAACAATACAATAATCTACAAATCTCTAACTTTCCTATAGCTTCTTTTCTTCTACAATATCCACTAGTACATTTGAGGTCAAATTCTGATGGCCATTTGTTGGATTTCCAACTCACATTTGTCAGTATTTTGACACATCAGTCCGTCGCCATTTTTCCATAGGAAATTACGACAGAAGACACATCTGTCAGTTGCCTGACACCACATCACATCCAAAACTTGCACATGACAATAGCTTCGTTATGGAATTTTCTACGGTGCATCCATCAAAATTCTGACACCAAGACCTATCAGAAATATACCATCTCTGTCGAAAATAACTATTGAAAACCTATACTTTCTGACATTATAACTGTTGGCACACCGACAGTTTCTAGCAAATTTTGATAGATATACCTATTGGATATATATCATTACTATCAAAGTGTCTGTCAAAAAATTTATCTTTGTGACACTTTAACTATCAAAATAGCGACAGTAGTGCAGCATTTCTTTGACAGGTTACACTGTCGAACGTATAGCATTACTGTCGGAAGAATTATCATAAATTTTGATTCTCTGACATTTTATTTGTCGAAGGCACATGACTACTATCAAAAATTAATTATGAAATGTTGAAAAACCGATGGATATGCACATTAAAGATAAAAGAGCTCAAGAGACCATCATAGGTTCTCTCTTTCTTCGGTCTATATTATTGACAGAATGTTTTACCTTTCATTAGCTCATCAAATCCGGGGATTTGAAAGAATTTAATAGAATATTTTCATGACAACGTATATTATTTAAGTTGACGTTGCACAAATTTATCTACTTCGTGCACTTGTGGACTATGAGGACAACGATAAAGAAGCATGGCCATGGTAGGAGATGCTTCTTTATCACCGTCTTCATAGTATACAAGTGCGTGAAGTAGATAAATTCGTGCAATGTGAACTTAATAATAGAAGTTGTCATGAAAATATTCTATTAAATTCTTTCAAATCCCCAGATTTGATGAGCTAATGAAATGTAAAACATTCTGTCAATAATATAGACCAAAGAAAGAGACAACCTATGATGGTCTCTTAAGCTGTGTTATCTTTAGTCCTAGCTACTGTCCTAGCTACCTGTCGATCGTTGAGAATAATCACCGCCTTTCATTTATGTACACTGCAAAAATACTGGAGGCCTAAAGTAATTTTATACGATCACTAGAACATTTTGTGCATGGATGAGAAACAGTATCCAAAGTTTCTAGATAACCATTTTTGAGAAGAGGAATGAGTGCAGGCCAAAGAAGGGAT
>MU224041.1:845645-866851 GCA_018584345.1 Thuja plicata | reverse complement strand
GAAATCTGTGCTCTGACTTTGGTGCTGGTGGTCTTTCTTTCTATTTTCTTTCCAGCAGTTCTTGTGTTTTTTGTCTTCTATGTAATTGTTGCCAAATCTGGGTTTTGACCCACTGTTGATTGTTCCCATTTTTGGGACAGTCTGTTGCTCTTTGGGATTTTTTGCCTGTCCTTTCTTTGCTTTGTTAAAGGGTTTCGGGGTTCCCTTCAAAACCTGCTTTTACCTTAATAAAAAACATTGACAAAATTGAACCTGAAATTAGGGTTTGAGGTTGTCTTCAAATGATATGTCATGGCCATATAGAACTCTTCCATAGTATTCATTAGGATTAAGTAATACTAAGAGGGGGGGAGGTGAATCATTATTACACCACTTTAATTTCAAACTTAACAAATTCAATCTTAACCATGCAATTACTAAAATAAGGAGAACATACACATAAAGTAAACAACTCATAACACCATGATTTGTTAATGAGAAAACCCAGGCCAAGGGGGTCCGTAAATAATGCACTAAGAGTATAATGTCTCTATTAGGAGACCTATCCTTGTTAGGAGATGAATATTACATTTAGTACGAATCCTTGTTAAAGCATAGTAACACTGTTAGGGGTAATATAAGGAGCTCACTTCTCTTACAATGCCAAAAGTATCTTTACAAAGATTTATTACAAAGTGTACTGTACAAGCATCTATTATGCTTAAGTAGTCCCAGTTATAGCTCACAACATCCTCTATCTGATTCTAACATCATAATGCATCTATATATTCCACACACATCGTCGCATCTCAAAATATATTTACATATATACTCGATCTTTAATACCTGCCCATAGTTTTATTTCATTTATTGGTGTCAAACTCTTTTAGGATATTATTTTTAGTTGATTATGTAGAATTATTTTTGGGCCACATTTTCTGTGAGTATTTACTATCTTAGTTGGTTGGTGATGTTTGGATTTATGACTCTCTATCATGTGTTAGCAGATAGATGGTGATTATGTTTTCATGATGTTATTTCTTATATGTTGATATTAGAACTGTGATGTTACATACCCCATACTTTCATGTGTATGGTTAGCATATCTGTATTATGTTTCTTGTTGGCGTGTTTGATGTGGTAGAGGACAAAGATGAATTTACTCTATTATGAGATCCACACGATCGATCGATCCCTATCATTGTTTTCTATATATATATATATATGTAAGATGTACATACGTGTTCTTGTGATGACAGGTATGTAGGTACACGACATCATCTTCCCTCAATTTGCAAGAGTGAGCGTGCCCATGCTGTGTCTCAAATGGTAATAGAGGGGAGTTAACAATCAGACCCAAAACCTTACCCTAAGCCTATTTTGTCCTATGATTGGGCAAGAATGAGTTTGACTTTCCTACCCGAATTCGTTCAGGTGACATGAATTCATGGATCCCTTCTTGTTGAGTTTGTTTGTGTTTTGATTTGGTTGACTTCGTTTTGTGTGTTGTTATTTGGTTAATGTGCTTCATCATTTTATGTGAATTAATTTGATTGTTAGGGATAATCATTTGTTAGTAAGTAATTATATCTATATTTATGTTGGTTTAATTAAATATTAAATGTAGGGTATTTAATTAATGAAATTAATTAAATACTTATGTTTAAATAAGAAGTTTAGTTAAAAGTTGAATTATAGGATATTTGGATTTAATTAAGTATTTAATTCAAATTATGAGTTAATAAAGTTCTTTTTGATTTACTTAAATATTTAATGTATTTATAATAATATTTGCACATTGCAATTGATTAAATTAAATTATAAATTTATATGCAATTTATTTGTTTGTAAGATATTAAATATGAGTTGCACAATAAAAGATAGTTTTTATTTTATTTAATTATGATTTTTCTTTCAAAAAAAATAAAAGAGGAAAAAGAAAAGTTGAGTTAACTTTTTGTTTTTGTTTTGGGATTGCTTGGAAAAGGAAAAGAGATTTTCTCTTTATAGAGAAATTCTTCTTGTCATTAAGGATTACACAGGATTTATTTTGGAGGTTTGGAGTTTTGGGATTTTCTAGTATTTTTGGTGAAGGTGTTTTTCTTTGAAGGCTTGGGAGGAATTTGGAATCATTATTTTTAGGCTATTGTTGCTCCAAATATGTTGGAAAATTCAAGCTTGGAGGATTTTGCAAATCTTTGTTTTCATGGCATTATTGTTCAGACCTATAGGTGAATCCAAGGTAGGGTTTGAAAACTTTTGCAAATCTTTATTTCTTGAAAAGATTATTTTATCCGTGTCTAAATGATTTTTGCGTGTCTTGATTAAAGAGGGTAAAATTGATATGTCTTTGAATTCTGTGGGAAAAAGGATTTCTTTGTTAACCTAGAATTTATTGGAAATAGTTGAATAACTCGGTTATTAGTTAAAACAATTGTGAATATCAAATGCTAGAAAACCGAGTACAAATTTACATCCTATTTAATTAATAGGTTTTCTGAAAACTTTTAGATTCAATTACGTTTTAAAATTTTGTGTTAAAGACCTGAATGACCTACATTTGTAAAATGAAAATTTGTCTCAATCTGACTTTAGAAAAATAAAAATAAATTATGCATACAAAAGGGTTATGCTTGCAATTCGGTTTTCAATTTTTCAAATTGTTCTTCTTTAAAAAATTTGCACAAAAACTAATTAGGAGAAAATGAGCTTGCTAGTTTTTTATTAAAAAAATATAGTAAAAAAAAGGTAAAAATAATAAATAAATAAAACAAAAAAAAAAATTAAAAATTACTTGGGTGGTGGGGTTTCACCCCACGCACCTCGTAGTACAGGCTAACCGTGCGCGACAGCCATGCTAGCTGACACGACAACCGGGCTACCAAAGGTAACTTAGAGGCCACCGCTTGGTAAGAAAGAAGGGGGGCGTGGGGCCTGTCCCCCTCTCCCCAATCACTTTTTTTAAAATAAGTTTTTTTTTTAATTTTAATTTTTATTAAATTCAAATTTTAATTTTTTAATATTTTATTTTATTTTTTTTCAAATATAATTGATCTTTAAATATATTTAATAATATTAAATTAATTTTAATTAATGTTTTTTGACTAAGTATTAGATATTAATAATAAATTATTATTATTAATGTTAATATTTTAGCATTTAGAAAATTATTACTAAAAAGTTAATTTGTATTAAACTTTTAGGGTTAGTTTTGATTTCCTTCTTTATATGTTAATTATATGGTTAATTTAGTAGCTTTGATAAAAATTATGTGCGGGTTTAATAAGATAATTTATAGAAGATGTATTTCCTTTGACTTATCTTAGATTTGATTACATCATTAATAGCTCGATGTGCAATGTTATCTTCTGATAATTCTATATTGTGGATTAGTGCTCTTCTTTAAATGTGGAATTATGCTCCTATGAATGTTTATTTCAGGAATTAGAAAGACCTCAGGGAAACGCTACAAAGGCGTGGGATGTGTTTTCTGTCTTTATGTCCTGGTTGTGGTTGTGGCTTAATGTTTGTTACCCAACCCTAACTTGTAAGCTCATTTTGTTTATAGATTTTCTGAGAGTATATTTTTGTGTTATGATCGCTCGTATTGTCTTGTGAGCAACTAGATTTGGGGTTTTCCTTTATATGTACCCTTTTTAGATTAATGTGTGATCTGTAAGCTTAGGGTAGGTTATCTAGTTGTGTAGTAGGGGGTGTCTTGTAATAAGTGTCGGGGCCCACAAGTGGTTGCTACCATTGCTTATTGCAAGTAATCTTAACAAGTGATAAAATAACACATTAATGAGGTTTTAAAATGAATTAATAAGATAAGGTTCCCCACCCATACTTGAGCGCTAGTAGAGGCTAAGATGGAGGATGAGATGATGCTTTTCACCTTCTAAGGTGTATGTTTGACATAGCTATTCACTTTGTCTATTTGAGAAGTTATTGATACCATATATGGTCACTTGAGTGTCGGGGTCCAGAGAGGCTACCAGGACAAAACTTAAGGGTTAGACGTATATGATGACACCTTCCTATATATAGCTTAGATTTTCTACATATGTCGATTGCCTCTAGATTAGTGAGTTTTACCTTGCAGTATGTGTAGCACACCTTGAGTTAGAGAGCTATCAGGATCCCCTTTCTTAGTTTTCACTTCCTTCTTTAGTTTTATTATCCAGGCGGGGTGTGTCATTATCTCCTTAGCACGGTGGGGTGAAATTTTATAGTTCCATATGGACGAGTGGTAGTGATTCTTTCCCATTTGAGATTCAATGTCCTTGTTCTAGTGTTGGATGTTCCTTGTTTCAGTTGAGCTCATATTTAATCTTCATTGGTAGTTTTGATCTTATCATATCTATATTATAATCTTGTATTAGCATATCAGATGTGATACCTAATCTAGATATTGTATCATATTTGTATTAGAGTGATTACTACATACCCTGCGACATGTGCAGAGGATGTGAGTTTTGATGTATACCTTATGGTTTCAGTTGGGAATCTGTAATTATTTATAGATGTTATACTTGTTATCCATTTATAAATGTGAAATATTTTGTTTATGGTTGTCTGGTGTTGAGTTTTGGTCTTACATAATTCTACGTCATGGAACCTTTGATTTTTGCAATCTAAGCTTGCATTGTTTTGTGAATGAATGGTTATTGCTTCCGCATTATTTTATGATATATTTTTTTAAAATTTAAAAAAAATGTTCTATAAACTTAGCAACATGTTTTAGGTTAATCTCTCTTGGGTTCCTAGGAGGGGCGTTTCACGATCTCATAATCTTTCTAGTCAGCTCACAAATACATCAAAAAATGTGTCCAACACATAATCAAATAGAAAATACATAGTCGCCAATCATATATCAACAAAGGTAGGGTAGGACCCAAACCAAATCCAAAGTAGAAATTCTGGAATCCACACGTTGCTCCCTTAAATATAGCGACCACTCATCTGCCCTGTTACACTACTACACTATCTTCGTGTAGCCTCATCAAGTTGTAATTATCTTTAGTAAACTCCAAAATGTAAGAGAACTTAACTGAAGGTCTTCTACATCCCATAATACATTCCTCTAAGCTTGCATGACTTAATTCATCACATAATTTTATCCCTAGGCAATACTATGCAACTGTACCCTGTCAACTGCTTCTTGGACTTAGTCATTTTTCCTAACAGAATAACCAAAATTGGATTTTACTCCAAGCGACCATGCCAATAAGTAGTGTTACCATAAATGCCAAACTCTTTGATATACTCATTAGGCCACTTGCCAACAATCTCCCCCTTTGGTATTGATGACAATACTTAGTGAAAAATGACTAAGTGTCTAATGCCAAACTACTGACTATACATTTTTCATACTACACTTATTACTCCACCTTTGACATCAATGGAAAAGGTATACTAAAAACTTTTACTATATACACATCAAAATTATAGAGCTTCTCACCAAAAATTCATACCATATGAAAAATATCTTAAAAAGAGGTTTCCAAGATCTTTGTATATGCTTTACATGTCTTCTCCAAGGTCTGACCAGCATGAATAAGGCCATTCAAAGCAAAGGATGAGATCTCAACATCCTTCAATACTGTTGGCAGAGCTTCATCAAGGGACTTATTCGTTGTCTCCATGTATTCAAGGTGTTTCTCCAGAATTGATAGTTTAGGAGTAAGCATACTCCTCAACATAGAAAATATCCCCAACACTCTTGACTTCTCAGTTTCAAACACACTGATTTTATCCACTAACCTCGATACTTCCTTATCCCTCTATGTAACAAATTGTGAGGAGGACCCACAATCCTTCGCCAATTCATGCAATTTTTTCTCATCATTATGGATTATATTCACCACAATCTGCACATGCGTAGAAGGGTTCATGCAATAGTTGTATATATTCTTCCATGCTCGATGCAAGACCTAATACCAGAGATAGTGGTATCTAATATGGTGATATCCCACTTTAATGACTGGCATATCTCCTCTAACTTCTTTTCCATGTATTCCCTCTCAACTTTCCTAGCTAAAGCCTTCTCCAAAGAAGTAAAGTGAACATCAAAGTCATCAATAACTTTGTTCAAATTATCTACTATATCATTTCCTTGAAAGGTGAAAGATATGGAAATAATGTTGTTGATTCTATCTACTACCCTGTCCAATACCTTTGTCTTTTTCTTTGTCCTCTATTCTGATATCTCCTTAGCTTTAGCAAAGGCTACGAATGGAAACTTGTTGGAGATTTGCTTCTATGCAAATAATTGATTGTATGTTTTCCATTGATGACAACATATAATATACAACAGGTATCATTTCTAGAATTATCAATACAGAAGTTTTGGAGTTATGCATGTTTATTTCCATAGTGTATACATGTTCTAGAGGCTATGTGCATTCACGCTGAGTCAGATATGTAGTTGCAATTGAGTTATGATTAATCAGTTATGGCAGTTACAATTTCTGGAGTTTATCTGTTAAGAGCTGATGTAAATACAGTGTCTCTTGAGTTTCGTCTATCTTCAGTATATGCATTTTTGTATTCATGTTTAGTTATGAGCTAAAGATAATTATCCAAAGGCGCTAAACATGTTTCAATAGAATCTTGATGTTAGAGTTAATTTGGTGAAGCCGACTTTGTGAAGCATTGCGTCTATTCAGTTTGAGTTGCGCAGTCCTAAATTTGATTGCGTTCTTTGTTGAGCCAACAAGAAAGTTGATGAAGTGTTTCTAGATACCATTGTGACCTTATCCTTGGTGAAGATACATATAGCAGTTTAGATATGTTTGTTAAGTGTGGAAAATGAAGTGAAAAAGAAAAGACAAAGAAAAGAAGAAAGTCATAAAGAATAAGTTGAAGATCTATATGAAGAAACATAAGTTGATTTCAATTCATTGGAACTGATCAAGACAATAGGTCTACTCAAATAGTTCATTTACCAAATATAGTGTATATCTGTTATACTAAAGGTTGTAGCCTTCACCATCTTAGCAGTGAGCTATTGGACAATGAGTCCTCACCCTTAACAGGGTTATCTGTAAAAGCCTCCTAACAGGGTCTGACCTTTAACCAGGTCTCTGTACTTCTTGCATTGTAAATATCAACTCCTAATAGGGTTGTAAGATCTTCTAACAGGGATCATTATAAACTAGTGCTGTCATTTGTGGGTTCTAATTCCCACCGGGGTTTTTACCTATTTGGTTTCCCCGTAACCAAAATTGTTGAGTACTCTATTGTGTTATCTAAATGTGCATTTACTTTATATCAAATTACATTTAAGAAAGAGAAAAGAATTAAATTGACTGATAACTGATTCACCCCCCCTGCTCTTGGTTATCCTTGGAGCTATTCCAACAATTGGTATCAGAGCCAAGTTCCTTGAAGAGAAATCCTAATAGCTTAAGGTAGATCAGATGGCATACTTTAGGAAAGAGAGTCCTAAGTTTGATGGACAAAACTATCTTGACTGGAAGAACAAAATGATAACACATCTTCAGTGCATTGGATTTGAGATCTATGATATTGCCACTCAAGAAATTGAAGTTCCCACCTTGAAAGATCTTGCAGATTATGACTCTACTATGAAACAAAAGGAAGTATTCACTACTAATGCAATTGCTGAAGAAGCCCTAATCAACGCCCTATCCGATAGTGAATTCTCTTAAATTAAGAAGACAAATAAAGCATACTCTATTTGGAAATACTTAGAAGATATGTTTGAAGGAGACATCCAAGAAAAGAATGCACGCAGAAAGACATGGAAGAAAAGATACAACAATTTAGAGATGTTACCTGAAGAAAACATCAGAGCTTACAATCAGAGGATTAATGAAGTAGTATCAGGTATAAGAAATAATGGTTGAGAAATATTAGAGGAAGATATAATGGATAAATTAATGAACACATTAATAGTAGATTATGAGAGCAAGACAAATATCTTAGATGAGACTATGCAATTTTCAAAAGACTTCAAGAGGGAGAATTTGATCAGCAAAATATCTGCATTTGAGATATCTAGATTGAAGACAGAACCTAAAGGTGAGACAACCTTCAAAGCCACAGTCCAAAACAAGAAATATATAATCAACTCTAGTAATAATGAAGATGTGGATACAGAACTAGAAGAAATCATTTCTATGATTGGTCACTTTGCATCCAAGTGCCCTGCAAGAGTCAAGAAGTTCAGATCAGATTACAAACCTAAGTACACTAAATAATGTTATCATGCTGAGGATGGTGTAATTGATGATGAATCAGGAGAAGATGAAATTGGATTCATTGTTATTAAATACATTGAGAAGATGCTTGAAGAAATGGACAAAGAAGATGAAGTAAAAGAACAGGAGTTAGCATTAGTTTCTAAAGCTGACATCAGAACTGTCTAGATCATTAACAATGGATGTTCACACCACATGACAGGAGATGAAGATAGATTTGTACATTTGGAGAAGTACAAAGGTGGCATGGTTAGATTTGGAGATAACACTTCCAAACCTATCATAGGTAGAGGTTCTATCACCTTAGATGGAAAGAACAAAATAGATGATGTTCTATATGTTGATGGTTTGCATCATAACTTACTTAGTGTTGGACAGTTGCTTGATAAAGGATATCAGTTGGAATTCAAAAAAAACCCATACATTATTAATAACAAAGAAGGAGACATGATTGCATCAGGATCAAAGACCAAAGGTAATTTTTTTCAGCTCAACTCAGAAGTAAGTTGTTTTGTTGCAAAAGTAGATGACAGTTGGCTATGGCACAAGTGACTTTGTCATATCAATTTTGACAACATAGTCAAGATAAGTAATGTAAAGGCAGTAAGAGACCTTCCTAGGATTGCAAGACCAGTTGAAATCATGTGCAAGGAATGTGTCATGGGGAAGCATGTGAGGACCTCTTGAGGTGCAAACAAGACTTTGCAGAAAATTAATTAGATCTAATACATAAAGACCTATGTGGACCTACTCAAACAAGATCATACTACGGAGAAAGGTATTTTATTTGGTTTTTTGATGATTTATCAAGGATGATGTGGGTTGCATTCTTAAAATAAAAATCTGAATCTTCTGAGAAGTTTAAAGTATTCAAAGCTAAGGTTGAGAATGAATTTGGATTAAAGATAAAATGTCTGAGATCTGATAGAGGAGGAGAATTCACCTTTGACCAATTTTATGACTACTGTGAAGAACATGGAATCAAAAGATAGTTAAGTGCACCCAAAACCCCTCAACAGAATGGGATAGCAGAAAGGAGGAACAGGATAATACTTGACATAGCACACACTATCATGATTGAAGGAAAGGTTACCCATACCTACTAGAGAGATGCAGTCAATACAACCGTTTACACTATCAATAGAATACAATTGGGGCTAGGAGCAGACAAAACACCTTATGAAATTTGGTTTGGTAATGTACCCACTGTAAAATACTTTAGAATCTTTGGAAGAAAGTGCTACATCAAGAGAGATGATAGCATTGGCAGGTTTGATGCTAGAAGCGATGAAGATATTTGTCTTGGTTACTCTACTAAAAGAAAAGCCTATAGATTTTTCAATCTAAGATTAAAGAAGATCAGTGAAAGTACTCATGTGAAGATTGATGAGAAGTTTATGATTCAAGAAAGATATTATGACTATGCTCCCATGATTGAAGATGAGCCCAGACCCATCAATAAGGACACAGTTATTGAAGAAATGTTTCACTTTATTGATGTTTCATATAACAATCTTGAACCAAGTGAAGAAGGATCATAGATTATATATGAAATTATCACTCCTAAGAATTCAAGATACACATCCAAATACCACTTTAAGGAAGATATCATTGGAGATTAGAGCGCAAAAGTCTTGACAAGATCTAGAGAAAAAGGCTCAACCGCTGATGAAGAGGTATGCTTACTTTCACAGATTGAACCCTTAAGTGTTGAAGATGCGTGCAAAGATTTAGATTGGAAAAGTGCTATGCAAGAAGAATTAGATCAAATAATCAAGAATGAAACATGGGAACTGGTCCCTAGACCTCATGACAAGAACGTGATTGGAACAAAATGGATATTCAGGAACAAAATTAATGAAGAAGGCACAGTGGTAAGGAACAAGGCAATATTAGTGTGTAAAGGATATGCACAGAGAGAAGGCATAGATTACACTGATACATTTTCCCCTGTGAGAAGACTTGAAGCTATCAAGTTTTTTTTGGCCTATGCAACATTCAAGAACTTTAAGGTATACCAAATGGATGTCAAATTAGTTTTTCTGAATAGTGACTTGAAGGAAGAAGTCTACATAGGGCAGCCTGAAGGATTCAAACTTTCAGATAAACTAGACATGGTATGCAGATTAAATAAATCACTTTATGGACTTAAACAAGCCCCAAGAGTGTGGTACGAGAGACTTGATGGTTACTTAACAAAGATAGGATTCAGAAAAGGAGCAGCAAACTGTAATTTATTTGTAAGAGAGATAGATGAAGGACTACTACTCATTGCTATTTTTGTAGATGAAATTATCTTTGGAGGTAATGACAAACTTAGTGCAGAATTTGCCAAAGAAATGAAAAGTGAATTTGAAATGAGCATGATTGGACCTATCAAATACTTTATTGGATTGAATGTAAAACAAACAGACAAAGGCATATTCATAAATCAGTCTAAGTATGTGAAGGAGATATTGAAGACTTTCAAGATGGAAGATTGCAAACCAGTAATCACCCCCATGATAACAAGAAGCAAGCTTTCTAAAGATGATGATTCCATAGAAGTTGACAAGACCCTATACAAGTCTATGATTGGAAAACTCATATATCTTACTCAATCTAGACTTGACATTTCTAATGCAATTGGTATTGTTGGAAGATTTGTAGCTGAACCCAAGCAAAATCATCTAACGACAATAAAGAGAATATTCAGATACTTAAAAGGAATTGTTGACTATGGTTTATGGTATCCTAACTTGGAGAATATACAACTTCATGTGTACACAGATGTAGATTGGGCAGGTTGTGTTGATGACAGAAAGAGTACATCAAGAGGAATAGTATTTCTAGGAGATAGATTGGTCACTTGGACAAGTAAAAAGCAAAATTGTATATCCCAGTCAATAGAAGCTGCGTATGTTGCGGAAGCATTGAATTTTTCAATAATGGTTTGGATCAAATAGATGATTAAAGACTTTGATATTTAGATTGATTATCCTATTTTTATTCACTGTGACAACACGAGTACTATCAATATGTCAAAGAACACTATGATGCATGCAAAGACAAAACACATTGAGATCAAATACCACTTCCTAAGAGAAAAATTTGTAGAAAAAGAAGTAAATTTGGATTATGTGAGCACCAAAGAACAACTAGCAGATATTTTTACAAAACCTCTATCAAAAGATACTTTTGAGTATCTCAGGGAGAAGTTGGGAGTAATTCCCTTTCCTGAGTTTGATTAGAACTTGTAGCAAGAACATTAGTCCTTGGTGACTGATGAATGGTTGACTACTCTAATTCTAGAGTAGTACCTATGCTTAATGGTGTTTAAACACCCTTTTTCATTGATGTCAAAGGGGGAGTATTAGTAAGGGGGAGCATATACTATGGGGGAGTATACGTAGACACAACAATAAAGAGGAACTTTTGATGAAGATATTGAGAAGATTATAAAAAGAAGGAAGACACTTTGAGTTGATGATATCACATGTTGCCATCAATGTCAAAGGGGGAGATTGTTGGAGATTTGCTTCTATGCAAATAATTGATTGTATGTTTTCCATTGATGACAACATATAATATACAACAGGTATCATATATGAAATTATCAGTACAAATGTTTTGGATCTATACGTGTTTATTTCCATAGTGTATACATGTTCTAGAGGCTATGTGCATTCACGCTAAGTCAGATATGCAATTACAGTTGAGTTATGATTAATCAGTTATGGTAGTTACAGTTTCTAGAGTTTATCTGTTAAGAGCCGACGTAAATATAGTGTCTCTTGAGTTTTGTCTATCTTCACTATATGCATGTTTTTATTCATGTTTAGTTATGAGTTAAAGATAATTATCCAAAGGCGCTAAACGTGTTTCAATAGAATCTTGATGTTAGAGTTAACTTGGTGAAGTCAACTTTGTGAAGCATCGCGTCTATTTAGTTTGAGTTGCGCGGTCCTAACTTTGATTGCATGCTTGGTTGAGCTGACAAGAAAGTTGATGAAGTGTTTCTAGATACCATCATGACCTTATCCTTGGTGAAGATACATATAGCAGTTCAGATATGTTTGTTAAGTGTGGAAAATGAAGTGAAAAAGAAAAGATAGAGAAAAGCAGAAAGTCAGAAAGAATAAGTTGAAAATCTATGTGAAGAAATAGAAGTTGATTGCAATTCATTGGAACTAATCAAGATAGCAGGTCTACTCAAATATTTCATTTACCATATATAGTGTATATCTGTTATACTGAAGGTTGTAGCCTTCACCATCTTAGCGGTGAGCTATTGGACAGTGAGTCCTCACCCTTAATAGGGTTATCTGTAAAAGACTCCTAATAGGGTCCAACCTTTGACTAGGTCTTTGTACTTATTTCATTGTAAAGATCAACTCCTAATAGGGTTGTAAGATATTCTAACAGGGATCATTATAAACTAGTGTAGTTATTTATGGGTGCTAATTCCCACCGGGGTTTTTACCTATTTTTTTTCCTTGTAACCAAAATTGTTGAGTACTCTATTGTGTTATCTGAATGTACATTTACTTTATATAAAATTACATTTAAGAAATAGAAAAGAATTAAATTGACTGATAACTGATTCACCCCCCTCCTCTCAGTTATCCTTGGGACTATTCCAACAAAAATTCATTAATTCTTCCTCATCCATGCCATCAAAATTAGTGTTCATAGGTTTACTATCACTTGTCAATAGTATAGTTGAAGAAACAAAATGGATACATTAGTTTCTTGCTTAGCTTCATCCTCAATTTCAACTTTCTTCTTTACCTCAATAATGCTTTCTCAAAGTTCTTCCTTAATTCCTTGATCTTCTTCCTTAATAGATATTTTCATCTCTCCCCCAGTCAATGTACCAAGATCTGGTGTATTGACTGTACTATGTTCATTACTACCATCTACCTCAGTAATAATATCAATATTCCCTTGAAAAGGGTCACCAATATCCTACGAAGTGTTTAAAGACATAGGAACACCTACTACAAAGTAGTTTGGTTGCTTAACTGTACTATAGAACCAATTACTATCATCTTCATCCTTAGACGAGTTAATGTGCACTTGTGCATATCTAGATGACTCTCCATTGAAAATGGTTTTGGTCTTAGTAACCTCGTGCTTAGGAGGTTAAGGCTTTTTTGGTTCAACTTCCATTAATACCTTATCAATGGACTTGTTAGTTTCCTCTATTACTTCATCATACTTTCTCCCCATAATCTTTATTAATCTTTTTTACTCTTAGTAGAGGCTTATTCACTTTCAATATTCTATCATGCTCATCAAATGAATAATAGGTATCATGTTTTCTATGACTGTCACCCATATCTGTGTTAGAATTCAAATAATTCTATCACCAAGATCCACTGTATGCAAATAACCAGTTACAAAAGCAAAGAATTGAGACACAAATCATAATGATATGAAAGATGAAATATTCATTCAGAGAGGGAAGGATAATTAAAAAGAGATCAATCCTTATAAAGGAGATCGAAAAGCCCTAAAAGGGAGAAATCTAGGTTGCATCAATAATTAATAAAATAATTAATTATTAAATGCCTAAAGTTTAGCTTAAGTAAATGAGAGATAAAAAGTGTCTGAATAATTAAATCAATAATGATTTAATTAATAAGTGGAAATACCTTTTTACTCTAACACCCCCCTTAAGGTAAACTTAGGGAGAAGCTAAAAAACTAGAAACAACTACTAAAAGCAGGAAATCGGTCTCGTTAACATGGTCTAATCAGGTACCCAAGTACAAAAATATCTGATAAAGAGGAGAAAAGGAGAAAACCTAGTGGGAAAAACCCTCTCCAAAAAGAGATGAATCCTAGTGAAAGACTGAAGAAGCCTCCAAACTAGAGAATGTCCCAGAAAATAGGAACAAAGCTCAAGTAGAGAAGACTTTAAACTGCATGAGTGCCCTCAAATGACACTACTCAAATCAGGATGGAAAACAAAGGAAAACATTAGAACTCAAAGATATAGATGGAAAAAAAACACCAAAGTCTGGAGATCTGATCAAATGAAGAACACCAATGAAGCATTAATCTGAAAACATTGTCAAAGAATAATTGTTGGAACCTCTATTGAAATATAATTTGATTAGGTAGAGAAGACTGTAATCTATATGAGTGCCCTCAAATGACACTGCTTGAATCAGGATGGAAAACAAGTAAAACATTAAAAATCAAAGATGCAAATGGCAAAAAACATGAAAGTCTGGAGAGATGATCAAAATATGGAAGGATGCCTCCAAAATTAGAATGAAAGAGTGTCCATATGGTAAATGATCCATCTCACCAAAATGCATAGGTACCCAGCCACTACATCCGCCTAGTACATATCAACAAATACTAAATATATAGCTCACTCCATCAAATCAAGGAAGTATTAGAACCAACATGAGATAACCCCCATAACACTGAGTAGAGAGAGGCATGACAGGTACACTAAATGAGATTGCCAAGAATAACTGTACATCAAAGAAAGTAAAAACACATATAAAGGATGGTGTCGAGGATGATCAATCTTTGGACACACATAATGAGGCTAATATCGTGGAGGGAAAAATAAATTGACAAAGGTAGATCAAACCCTCCCATGATACTTTATTATGTAGTGCGAGTACAAACAGGCATAGAATGTGTAAGATCCCAAATATGCTATGATGACACTTTATCTCAGTACATTTATAAAAAGGAAATGCTATAGAAATAGGAATCTACAATGATTAGGAATGAAAAAAAGATATAAGAACATAAGTAATAACTAAAAATGAGTCATCTGATGCAAGGAAAATGATCCTAGGACCTGAAACATCCAAGATATTTACCAATTTGCAAAACATATAAACCTGAATAAAATGTACCTGGAGAAGATTCTGGAAATGAAACCCATACAAGAGGAAAGAGAATGGAACCAAATTTTTGATGACATGCGGAAGTTGAAAAATAGGGTCTAGAGGAGAAAGATATGGAGACCTAAGTGTAAAAAGGAACCCTGAATTTGACTGGAAAAAAGCCCTACAAGAGGGAAAAATCAGAAAAGTAAACCTAGAAAGTCAGGTCGGGCTCAAAACTAGATTTTTGATGATACCTCTTTGGAAAAAAATGCCTTTATTTTCTCAATTTATGAGAAAAAAATAGATAGGAACCCTAGAAGTTAAAAAAAGAGCCTAGTGGCTCTGCGATGGCTCCTCGATGACTCCCTTGGAGGTGGTGGCACAATGGCGACAAAATCCAATGGTGGGCAGTGGAATCCAGTGGTTGCCAGTCATTGAGCCACTGGGAAAGCCAAGGGTGGAGTGCGGTGAGCCAAGCTTGTTGGTGGTACCCTTCAGTGGTGGCTACTCAAGGGTGCCTTAGTTTTTCTAAAAATATTTTTTTTTGGTTTTTTTTTGCAATTTTCTCAATTTGCGTACCCAGAAGTCAATAGTGTCCAAATTGGACATGTCTTATATGTAAATAGGGGTTTTGGGGCCTTTTGAGCACAACCGTGAGGTTGGTTTGTGCCAAAGGGCTCTGAAAAAAATTACCCCCAGATCCACACAAAAAAATTTGAAAATTTGAAATCGTTAGCGCTCCAAACAATCTTCAAGAAACTCAAGATTGAGCTGCAACAACAAGGCTTTGATACCATGTTAGAATTAAAAGAATTCTATGACCAAGATCCACTGTATGCAATTAACTTGTTACAAAAGCAAAGAATGTGTTGGTTGTATTTCCAGTTTTTGAGTCTGCCCTGAAAATTTTGAAGTTTCTTGTCATTCCTATGATTAGAAGCTTGAAAAACATGGTTGAAATTGCTTAAATAGTTTTGAAAAAGTTGTGTTAGCTCAAAAGCTAGTAGAAAATGTCAAAAACCCTAAGCCCTAGGGTTATTTCTATTCAAAAATACAAAAAAGCCCTAAATTTCTCAGACGGGTTCTATTTTCATGACTTAAGTCTAAAGTTATTTGCTTGTGCTAAATATTTAGTCGCTTAGTCTCATGAAGGAAAGCGAATATTCCATTTAGTTTGGAGACTTGACAAAATGCTTTGTTTTTGTAGTCTCCTAATAAAAAGAATATGCTTCAAAAGATCAGGAGACTTGGCGCAGACCGTTCATCTCATATTTGATCTAATAGTGGCCAGATTATCTCTTGATGAGATCAGGGTTAGTGATTTCTTATGGAAAATTTGAGTTTACTCAGTCATGTTATCTCCAAATGTGACCCAAGGTTGTGAGTTAAGTCAAAAGGTTAAGGTTTCACTGTTGTCACCAAGTCTCAAAATAAAATATGAGTTAAGTCAGATGACATGAGATTCAACAATAACCGTTGATTAGAAATTAAATCATACGGTAGTTGGGAAGTCTCCGGATTAACCCTGCAGTTTGAAAATCATCAAGCGAAATGGATTTTTAACAGTTGCCAAGTATTTGAATAAACCTGGGTTAAATGTCAGTTTGAATGACAGTGTTGTTGTGTAGTCACGAAAAGGTTCATGAGTTAAGTTAATAATCAAGAGATTCAGCACCAACCATAGGAAGAAAGCCATATCAACAGTAGTCGCATGGTTGCGGTATAAATTTGAAAAGTCAAACAATATTTGGCGATCAGGAGACAAAATAAAAGTAAGACACATGTTCATCAGTCTTGAAGTCTCATGAAAAGTTAGGGTTTTCAATGAAGATCAGGAGACTTAGCAACAACTGTCAGATGCATAGAAAAAGGAGATCAATGGAAGTCGCATTGTGTCTAGATGGAAATCATAAAGATGAAATAATCAAGTGATAAAGACACTAAAGGTGTTTGTCAAGAGATTTAGTTCAGTGACATAGAGATATAATAGTTGTCAAGTCTCCCGATGTAACTTAAGGTTGAAGAACAGTTAAGTGAAGACTTAGTCATAGTGTCTCCGTAAGAAGATGAGTTAACTTAAAAGATTAAGTGACATGGAGACAACCATTGATTTAAAGATTGATCCAATGACAGTCACTAAGTCTTAGTAACAAACTAGAGTTAGAAAGAATATCAAGCGACAAGGAGATCACATAGTCGCTAGGTCACCAAAAGTAAAAACCAGGGTTAAAAGAAGACTTTTCTTTGACACCATCATGGACACTTGCTAGCTAATGAAATAACAAAGATTTTGACAAATGGAAAAGTAGCCAAAATATGATTAATGACAGCCAATCATATTTAAGTTTGATCTCTTTTCAAATTTTATAAGGTTTTATAAGAAAAAGCACTCATTAAAAATTTATTACTTGGCAGTTTGAATTGCCACAGCTAGAACCAGGATTGATGTCACAGTGCATAAACTAATGGTGGAAGTGACTAAATTCTAATTTTACCAATTTGAAGAGACGTCTGCATTGATTTATCAGTTATAAGTATGCATATCCATTGGCATTGCATTCTTACCAGCTTCCATGTTTTCAAAGCTAAGAAATTTTAAAAGGTTCAACATTTTTCGAAAAGAGTAGATTTCTCCAAGTAAGTGTATTGAGAAAGGTTATTTCCTGGTTTAAAATTCAGCAAGGATTGTGATTGGCAGTGTTTTTGGTGCTCAGGATTATAGATTTTAGGGTAATTGGTATCCTGTGGTGAGGATTTTGAGGAGATTTGTTTCAATATCGGTGAAGAGAGGTGTAAACAGCACAAAAGGAAAGATGAGTCAAGCATTAAGTTTGGCATCCACCAGTGGGAGAAGTGATGATGCTGAGGAGGATGACACAAAGGGGAAGATAAATTTTTAAAACAAATTTCTCACATTGCTACTAGGATCAAGCTAGAACAGAAAGGTTAGTGCCAATGTTTTGATTGATGAGCTATCATATATTAGGGATGCAAAAACCAGAGGCTCATCTGGTTATTCATAATTTAACTACTTTTTTAACAATAGTGATGAGGTTATGCCAATTTGAAACCCTTGGAGTTGTGGATTGGCTAGGTTAGTTTTTCTTGACATCTTTGTAGATGTTGATTTTGTCTCAGAAATGGCCAGTAGGTATGATACCCTGACCAAAACAATTAAGAGTGGCAATGGAAAAGCTCTACATACCCTAGACAAGAACACTTTCATGAAAGCCTTCAATGTATACTATCCTATGACCACTGAGATGAACTTGAAGAGCCTATACAATAGGTATATTAGAGAGTCTGGCATTGTAGCCAAATTGATCAAGAAACACGATGTTCCAAAGAAGATGAAGAACTACATAACACCCATGCCAGGAGCAACCCCATATTTCTACAAGAACCTAAACTTCTATATGAAGTACATATCATATGTACTTTGTAGAGTGCTAGGAAAGGATGTAGGAGAAGATAGGATTACCTCGGATATTATGATGATGGTTCTAGACATGAAAAGCCTCCATACTACTTCCAACTATGATTATATCTAGTATATCATAGACTAGATGCACCAGGGGTTGTGGATATACAAAGCAAAAAGGATCATCCCAAGTTTATGCATTATTCAATTCTTATGCATTTGATCCTATACTACAACTTCCCACTCATGAATTGTCAATGTCTAAGGCCATAGAGGTATCATCAAAACTAGCCTAACCCTGTTCAATTTTGTTTGAGGGTATGGAACTATACCTCTAGAGAGCTGGAGTTTTGTTCTTTAAAAAATTGGATAGTATATCCAATTCTTCAATGCCTTGGTGTTAACAGGACTAGGCTGCCAGTCAAAGTGATATAATTACTCAGACCTTGCTAGTATCTTGACAAATGGCCAGGAGACCACAATTGGGGAGATTTATATTATGAGAATAATTTCACACTTATGAGGGTGTATGGTTGTACCCACCCTCCACATATATTTACATTCCATGTGCCACCAAGAATAGGTGCGATGGAATTTATAGGATAGCTCATTTTAACTGATAAGGAACACCTTGATCCACATAGGAAGGGTACATTTACCCCAAGGCAGTTCAGAATTTTTAATTTTTCTATTGGAAAAGGGGCATTATACCTTGTGAATAATTGGATGAATCATTACAGGATGAATGTGGCCTTATACAGATATGTTGACACAAAAGGCTTCATCCTTAGTGCAAAGAAGTTGCTGACACCAACCATCCCCTACACTAAAGACCATGAAGAATGCATGGAAGAAGATTTGATAAGAAATATTTTGGAGGAGTAGGAGGTGGATAAGAGAGCTTTAAAGTTAAATGAATTTATGGACCTAGAGAGACAGGTCAAGAGAAAAGGTCTTACTTTTGGGGGATTCTTCTCAGACATGCCTTATTTAAAAAGGCTAGATGCTATGATCAACTCTCACACTCTCCTCTACAATCAATTAGAGGATGCACTAGTAGTTCTTGAGAAAGGCCACAAAGGGAACTCATCATCAAAGTATGATGATGATAGTGATGAATATTCAGTACCTAGTCCCCCTCCAGTCAATCAAGCAGTTGCAGAAGAACAAGTTGCTGAGGGAGAAAATATCATTGACCTAATAGAGGTCCCTGAGAAGGAGGTCACAAATGAACCCCCACCTAAAAGACAAAAGGTTTAAATAGGGGAACCTTCTCAGAAGAAGGAGAAAAATATAGATAGAATTTCTGCCCTAATAACTAGAAATAGGCCTTATGATCACCAGTTGAGAAAATAGATCTGGGCAGGAAAGAAATTGCAAAAAGATGTGGAAGAAGAGGAAGAGTTACCTCTTAGAACTTGTATAGATGAGAGGTTAATACATCAAGATGAATTCATTAAGGATGAAAACTTCATTAAGACAAAGGAATTTAAAGACTTTCTCATTTGGAACAAGCAACAACAAGTGAGTACACAGTTGCAATTATCAAGGGCTAATCCAGTGACCCAAGAGGCTCTAAAAATACTACAAGACTATGATCCTAAATTAGAGAAGATTACATTAGAATAAGCAAGGCAACTGGTCAAGGCCAGTGGGATGCTATTAGTGGAAGGCTGGGATTTATCCTTAGCCTTTATTATTGATTGGATCAGAAAACAACCTGATGTCAAATTGTCATCAGAGACACAAGTTGAGGACATGATTAGAGGGTTTGGATATAACCCCAAGTCCTAGGCATTAGAAATGTGGAGCTTAGCTCCAAAGATAAAAAACCAACCCTTTTAAACATCCAAGAGAAGATGGAGGGTAAAATAATAATCTGGTTAGTCCAGAATATTGACAATTTGGAAATATCCCAGGTGCTAACACACTTTGCCCAACTCAATGAGGCCAAAGCAGTGCAGATGTCAAAAAAGTTGAAGAAGCTCACTGGTGACACTAGTGACATTATCAAAGATAGAGAAATGGGACTAACAAAATCAAGGCACAAGAGAAGTTCATAGCTGAGCTTACACAAAAATTAATGGAAAAGCCTGAGGTTTCCCCTACTGAGCCTAAAGAGGTACAAGATATAGAGATACAAATAGAGGAAACATGGGAGATAGCTACTGAAACAAAGCAAGAGGTTAGAGAGCACACCAGTGTGATTTTGGGTGCATTGACTTCAATTTTACAACATAGAATAGACACCATTAAGGATAAGATTGATGTGGTGTATGGAGCCGATGGAAAGTTGCCCAGCCTTCAACTAGAAGTAAATAATTTTATATCAATTTTAAATCCTTATTATGCAACTTGGTCTAGTAGGACAAGAATTTTTGAGAGATTGACATCTATTCAACCATTAAGGTCAGACTTGCCACAAATAGTAACTCTTGTTGGCACAGATATTGAACAAATTGGAGCCACCTTATCATTCTTTAAGGGAAAAGAAAATCAAATTCAGACAAGGCTAAATATGTTTGGGGTAAACTACAATAGGTTTGTACCTCCCATCAGAACCGAGGACAATCGGATCAAGCCATTAGGGCTATGCGGCTCATAATTTGATAATGTGCTACCCAATATATATATATATATATGTATGTATATATATATGTATATACATATGTATATATATATATATGTATATATGTATATATATATGTATATATGTATATATATATATCTATATATATATATG
>MU224041.1:823673-836648 GCA_018584345.1 Thuja plicata | reverse complement strand
ATTTCTGTTCGGGTTTCAAAGGTTATCTTGAGCCGACTATGATGTAATAAAATGTAAAATAAAATAATTCTAAGTTTGGTCGGCCTTATTCTGGAACCTTCCCAGGTGGTGGAAAATTGCCTATATACGGAAGGCTGTATTATTGTCTTATGCAGTTCAGAATAGTTCTGGGTAGTAGATCTGGGTAATAATTCAAGGCTTTGTCCTACAGAATATTGTAAGGGAATGCCCATGTGGCTTTGCATATTGTAATTCTGAAAGTTTGTAATTCCACATTTGTGGAGATAATAAGAAGCCAATTTTCTGTTCTTGCATATTGTTGTTGTTTCTCTGTTTATGTTATGTGTTTGTGGTATTAAGGGGAGCACCCTTCATCATTTTTACACTAAGAACATTTTATAATCTTCTACTAAACTAACTAGATGAATATGCTCTTTTCCTTTTAAGGAAAATTAGAAACTTACAAATCAGTTTATGAGTTGAAAGGAATTTGGAGAGAATTGAACAAGGCAAAAAAACTAAATTTCTTTTGGATTAGTAACTGAACAATCAAAGCATTAAAATTTGTGGCTCAATGAACAAGTTCAATCATTTAATTCAATTTGGATCAGTAATGGAACAAGAAAACCATTAAAAATAGTGGTCAATTGAACAACACAAATCTCCTTTCAAGCTTTTTTGTTTTCCCTAAAATAGGAACATCTTAAATCGAGCACAACATTGCTTGAGGGAATGAACTATTTTTGCTTGAAACTATTTTGGGAGAAAATGACATGGATTAGGAGAGTATGCTCTTCTTCTTCAAAGGAATTAGAAATCTAGACGTCCTACGCTCACCAATCATTTGAACACTTATTTAATAGTAGAGGGCCTACCGGTTGAGGAAGAAATCTCCCGGGAACGACCCAAGTGAGGATAGGTTTTATGCCAACCCTTCCAAATCACTATAAATAATTACTTCCTCAATGCAAAATCCTCAGAAGAAGGAATTAGTTTTGTCCCTAGAATTTTGACATCATTCCTTGAACATGCTTGGGTATGTGTAGAGCGGAGCCACTTGAATATTGCTTGCGAGACTACATATACTTAAGTACTCATAAGGCTATACGCCTTAATTTTGCCTTGTGCATTCTATGGGGGATGGTTTTGAATGGATTGCCAAATCATAGACAACATTTAAATTGAAAGAAAATCCTGATTCACCCTCAAAAGGGTGATAATCCTTTTGCAAGGAAAAAACTAATTTCCCTAAGACACTCATCATATCATGCTCTCACTTGCATTTGGAGTTGGCTATTACAGGATTATGATTAGAGCCATTACATGCTTGGTGATGGATGTATTCTAATTAGCATTTAAGTGTATACCTAAGTCAACGAGCAGGGATTTTCATCATCCACCTAGAAAATAGGGATAAGATGTGTGCTTGTTTCACCGTTTAACAATGCAACAATTCTTGATGTAACTGAAAGATCACTAAAAAGATAACATTTTCATAATAAGAAACAAATTTCAATCCTGGGTCTACAAATGTGTTTTCATTCACTGACAAGTCTCAGAATGCAAAACTGCAATCAGACGAAATTCACGCACTTCCAAGACAAATTTTTCAAAACTGATCAAATCTGACAGAGACATAAAAAATCACATCCTAGATTTCCTGGCTCATTTTTGGTATCCTAGCTCACATCTAGTATAATGGCTCACATATAGTTAACACATCATCGCATCTAGGCTTCTAGCTCGCATCTAGGGTTGTCGGAGGCTCGCATACAGTATTTCTAGGCTCGCATCTAGGAGCTTGCATCTAGGATAGTGGGCATTTGCAGAATAGATTCTCAAGAAAATATAGTTGATTTGGATACCATTTTGGCTCTTTTGTTTGTCCTTGTTGTCCTTTTTGGTCTCGCTGTCACTATGTCAAAATACTTTTTAAAACATCTACCTTGCATGTCCAGTTAATTTTTTGTTATCCATCTCAATACGTGTGGTCTATCTACTTTTTACAAAAACTTGGTTCCCAGCTCACTATCAAGGCATTCTAACCTTCTAATGCTGGAGTCATTTACTTCCACCAAAAATCAAACGATACTTCCACCTAGACACACTCACTTGAATGATTCGAGAAACTGCCTGACCCTCTCAAGAAACTTTGACAAAGTTGAGATACAGATACATGGTTAACACAAGATGCAATGAGTACACATCTAAAGGATCAAAAGTGCCTCCTAAATCACCACACTCTCAAAGAGAAACATCTCACAATTCCCTACTCGATCTAGAATCTCCACAAATGGATAAAAACACTCGCAAATGGAGTGCAACTTTTGAAGAATATGACAATAGAAAAAGCCAAAAGCATGAAGATATCGATGAAAATGAAGAACCCACATTTGAACATCCTCTCTTTGAATTAGGCAGTGAGGAAGACATCACTGAAGAAGAGTACGATAAACTCAAAAAGAGAAAGAGGTTCCACAAGATAATGGAAAAGATGATTGACAAGGATAAAGAGAAGTACTTTCTCCCTTTAGCATCCACTGGCGTAAAATTACCCAAGGATTATGATGTGGAACAACTAAAAGAAAAGGAGATACCGACGCCTATTTCTATTCTTTCCAAACAACTTACCTTAATGCAAACAGAGCTTACGACTCTCAAGCAAGAGAAAGCTAAACCCAAAATGAAATACTCGATGGACTCCATTTGTCCATTTCCTTTCAACAAGAGTATCACTATGGTTCCATTCCCTCCCAACATGGCACAGAAAAAATATGACAAGTATACGGGAGAGACCGATCTACATGACCATGTTCGAGAGTTTTGTGCTCTTAGCATAGAGTACATGCATGAACCTACTTACCTCTTGTGACTTTTTCCAGGAAGTCTAGGAGGCAATGCCATGGAATGGTTCTCAAAACTTACACCCAAGGTCAGAACTTTTAAGGAGTTAATACAACAATTCATCCAACATTACTCCTATAATATCCAGCATGACGTGACTATGATAGATCTATGCAACACTAAATAGAAGACTGGCGAATCCTTTACCCACTTTCTACAAAGGTGGAGGAGAATCTTTGCATGGTATTCAAGAGCCATTCCTAAATCTGAGAAGATGGAAATCTTTGTCAATAACTTGATACCAGAATTGAACTATGCATTGCAGATGCAAGATTCCCCTAGTTGAGATAGGATGATCAAGAACACCCTCCGTACGAAGAAGTTATGGTAAAAAATGGGGAGATCACTCTTCAAAGTGAAAACAAACCTAACAACTCCAACTCCAAACCTAAATGGTGGAAACAGAACAAAAATGTTGTCAATGATGGTTTAGTAGATGCATCCAATATTGGTCCTAAACTTGAGGTATTCAATCTAACAAACAATATACAAGTAAGAAAGGATGCCAAGATAAAAACCCCCATACCCAAAGCAAACAATGATAATAGAAAGGGTCGGACATGGACGTCAAAACCTCAAAGAACATTCACTCCTTTGAGAGAGCCTCTCGAGACTATTTTGAAGACACTTTTAGACAACAAAGTTCTCACAATCCTAGATTCCAAACCATGGGAACTAGCAGTCAAACCAAGGTGGTGGGATGATAATTCCTACTGTGTCTTTCACAAGAATAAAGGACACAAAACTAACAATTGCCTTAAGCTTAAACATGTTATTCAAGACCTCATTGAAGGAGGAAAGATCTAATGGACATACACTCTACCAATGAAGATCATACAACATTTAATAAACCCTTCCCTAACTATGATAAAGGGGAAACATCTAAAGGAAAAGGTAATGAAGTAAACTACACCTACTCCAATAATGACAATGTGATCAATATGCTAGACATTAAAAATAAATCAATTAATGTGGTCAGAATCAAAGGTGTTTCTTTCCAATCGAATGGAGTGACTCGGAGCCAAGCATAGGTCATAATCAAAGGACCCAATTCTTCCCCAAAACCAGCATCAACGTCCAAGGTTCCTATTGTTACTATTCCTAAACCCGCAGCCAAACATGTGGTTACTATTCCTGCAGCAAAGTATGACTTGGTGGACCAATTGCAATGAACCTCTACCAAAATTTCCATTTTTGAGCTGCTTAAAATGTCCACAGTGCATAGGGAAATCCTAGAATAAGCCCTACATGCTGCAAATGTACCAAAGGACCTTGATATAGACAAATTCCAAGCGATGGTCAATCACATCTCAGTGCCACATTACCTCTCCTTTTCTGAAGAGGATGATAAGTCATTGACCCATCCACATAATCAACCCCTTCATATTGAAGTCCTCATTCATAAAACCCATGTTAGACACGTATTGATAGATGGAGGCATAGGATTGAATATTTGTACACTTATTCTAATCAGGAAACTGGGCCTCTCAGAATAGAGCATTGACTCTAGAAGCAAAATAAATATCAAAGATTATGATGAGGAAGAAGATCCTCTAAAGGTCTTATTGTTCTACCCATTAGAGTTGGACCAATTGAAAGGAATGTCATATGTCAAGTTATGGATCTACCCCTGGCCTACAATATCTTGTTGGGGAGACCATGGATTAACAAAATGCAAGCTGTGCCATCTACTTACCACCAGTGTATCAAGTTCCCACATAATGGGGTGGAAGTGACAATTCCTACAGATGCTAATTATACTTGTAACAATATCAAAGTAGGTAGTATGAACCCACATAACAAAGAGGCTATGGATAAAATTTGTTCTGAGACTACCAAGGACATAGTCATGAAGAGTTTTGGCAAAACCTTAAAACTTGAAGAAACAACTATGGGAGAATACAAACTGGACCTGACTCCATCACTGATAGAACTTCTGGTGTCACCAAGATCCTATGGAAAAACTTCCTCGACATTCACACCTATTGCATCCAAGGAACCAGAAATCCACAAAGCAAATGGCATGGTAAAGGCATCCACATCTTCTTTAGATAATACAGAAGAACATGCAGTCTTGGACTGGCTTTACAAAGGAGAACCGATGGAAGTTGAGGTCAAGTATGTGGAAATATCTCCAGAACAGTATGGAAAAGGATATGATCTCCTTAAGAAAATGGGATACAAAGGAAAAGGACCTCTAATCAACATAGGAAGAGGACTTATTGTACCTATACACATGGAGTTCAAGAACACTAGAGATAAAATATGACTAGGTTTTAATAATGAATCTGACAAACCTACTTCAAAAGATAGTTCAATCTCTGACAAAGGGAGTGATGAAACATAAGGGATAGAACTAGAGCTGTGGTCCTATAAAATATTACTACATATTGGCACAAAGAATCTTGAATATCAAGGAGAGAACTATGTATCAAGCTTTGAGGTGCCACAAGATCTTCACACCCTTTGTTAACACAACCTCCTATTCAAGAGGTAGGAGACATAACAATAGCTGATCCAGAGATACCATTGATAGCAACAGTTACTGAAGAAACACCTCAACAATAGGATTTACATCCTAACTGGGGGCAGTTAGTCATGATCACACATGTCCTTGATATACCACACTTTGATCCACAGATAGTTAACTGATTACACCAGATAACTATTATTGAATACTTAAATAGATCTGATGACGAAATCACTGACTTTGATGATTATGAATGGGATGAGCTATCTGTCACCACATAAGACATTGAAATAGATATAATTCACATTCTTGCGGCTCCCTCAATAGCTCATGAATATTCTAACACTACTCCCAACAACACTGATATTCCTGAAGCAAAGGAAGAGTTCCTTCTCCCCATCATTGATGGAGAGACTGGTGCTTTCCTAAGTGTTGCTTTCCTAAGTGTAGAAGAAGTTCACAGGTGACAAGAAAGAAGCCTCCTTTAACAGAGAGATGAAGATGATAGTTCCACTAACAATTCACTAGAGTTTGGTCCACATATAACTAACAATCACCCTTTTATGATGATCTAACTCTTATTGATCTAAACATCAAAGAAATTGACTTAATAGAACATGTCATGTCAGTTAATAGTCTTGACGCTAACGCGATGCTATCCTTTCCAAAGTCTAATTCTTTATCCCTAATAAACCCAAATCTAATTCATTGGACTAGTACAGATCCTACTCCTATCTTCAACTTTCCCAATGATTACACCTTGGCTTGCTATCTCAATGCTTGTGAACTTTACCCTTCTTCCACCAATGCAAGGAACGTGAACATGTCATAGGAGGATATCAAGTTTCTCAGTCAAAATTGAAAAAGAAAAAGAAAAAGGCAACTGATGGTGAAAATCACATTGTGGTAGTATCAGATCCTAAAATAGTAAAAATAAATGATGTATCTAATGGTGAAAACCTCTCAGAGGCACCAAAAGATGAGGTTCTTGATATCCTCCCAAAGCACTTTCAGTAAAGGTCTTCAGTTCTGATAGAACCAACACAACTAGTTAATTTGGGCACAATTGAAGATCCTCAAATAGTACACCTAGCACAATCTTTGTCAAAAGAGGAAAAGGTACAATTCACTGAGTTCCTAAAGGAAAAGAAGATCAAATTTGCATGGTCTTATATGGATATGCTTGGACTAGATCTGAATCTAATCATGCACCACTTATCTATAGCTCCTGAGATCAAGACCGTGAAACAAAAACTTAGAAAGATGCATCCTCATGTTGCATTGCTAGTAAAAGTAGAGCTATAGAAATTGTTGAAAGCTGGATTTATCAGAGTCATTGCCTACACAGGATGGATCTCCAATGTGGTCCCCATGTCTAAATCTGATAAATCTACTAGGATATGTATAGACTTTAGAGACTTAAACAAGGCATGTCCAAAGGATTACTTCCCACTACCTAATATTGACATGATCATCGACCTCATAGCAGGCTACCAAATGTATTCATTAATGGATGGATTCTCGGGCTATAATCAAATAAAAACTGCCCCCAAGGATCAAGAGAAGACCACATTTACATGTGCATGGGGAACATTTTGTTGTAATGTCATGCCATTTGGGTTAAAGAATTCCGACGCCACATATCAAAGAGCAATGACCACTATATTCCATGATATGATGCACAAAAACATGGAGGATTACATGGATGACACCTTAGCTAAATCCAAAGAGAGGAGCACTCATATTGGTGACTTAAGGAAGATATTGGACCGTATGGAGCAATTTCAACTCAGGCTCAATCCAAAGAAGTGTGCCTTTGGGGTCCAATCAGGAAAGCTCTTAGGGTTTATTGTCTTAGCAAAGGGAATTGAGGTAGATCCTGCAAAATTCAAAGCTATTATAGAGATGAATCCTCCATGCAACATTAGTCAAATGAGGACATTGCAAGGGAGACTTCAATCAATTAGGAGGTTAATGTCACAACTTACTGACAGAGTGCAACCCTTTACCAAATTACTACATAAAGGGGTCACCTTCAAATGGGATGAGTAGTGTGAAGCCAACTTTAGAGAATTAAAAGGGTACCTAGCTACTCCTCCTATTCTTATGGCACCTATTCATGGAAAGCCATTACTCCTATATATTTCAGCTATAGCTACATCATTAGGAGTATTATTAGCATAAGAGGATTAAATAAAGAAGGAAAGAGCTTTCTACTACATCAGTAGAACACTAGTCTCCTATGAGCTCAATTACAACATTATTGAAAAATCATGCTTAGCAGTCGTCTTTGCATCAAAGAAATTGAGACACTACATGCTATCACATATAGTAAATCTCATCACCAAGATCGATCCTCTGAAGTACCTTTTAAGAAAAACAACATTAACAAGGCATCTATCAAAATGGATCCTCATTCTAAGTGAATTTGACATTGAGTATGTAGACAGGAGGGCTATTAAAGGACAAGTCCTCACAGATCAACTAGCTGATTCACCACTTCAAGATGATGAACCTTTAAGGATTGAATTCCCTAATGAGACCATTATGCATTTGACTGAGTATCCATGGAAGATGTACTTTGATGGTTCTTTCATGCAACAAGGCTCTGGAGTAGGAGCTCTGTTCATAACTCCTCAAGGATACAAGATACCCAAGTCTTACAAATTGATGTTCCCATGCATGAACAACATTTCAAAATATGAGGCACTGGTAAATAGTCTTAAGCTCACGATGGAGTGGAAGATTGTAGAGTTACACATGTATGGTGACTCCCAGCTCATTATCAATCAAGTCAATGGAGATTATCAGACAAAAGATGAAAATTTGATACCCTACAAGCAATTGGTTGATGACCTAATGAAGTAATTTGTCTTCATCACATTCCAGCGGATACCCAGAATAGAGAACAAAGCTTTAGATGCCATGGCTACATTGGCATCCATGTTACAACTGGAGGAACATCAATTCCACTATGATTTGTTGGTGAAATAATTATCCTCTCCTACCTTTGATACCCCTTAATACCAAGTAATCTATGCTTTGAACACTCCAGACCAATCTCGATATGCTAATATCATTGCTTACCTATCTGACCAAACCATTCCTAACAATCTATCCAGAAATGAGAAAAGAGACTTGATTAGGACAACATCACATTATGTCCTCATAACTAATAACTTATATTGATGAGGTCTCGATGGTACGCTTCTTAGGTGTTTAGAACTTGAAGAGTTAGATCGTGAGTTAAAAGAAGTCCATGAAGGTGTATGTTGATCACATTCAAATGACTTTTCACTAGCAAAGAAACTTCTTAGAGTAGGCTATTACTGGCCTACCATGGAGAAAGATGCTATTTGGTTTTCTAAAACATGTCATAAATTCTAGACACATAGAAATCTCATCCATGCTCTTGCCAGAGAACTTATACCTTTCATTAAACATTGGCCATTTCAACAATGGGCCTTTGACTTGGTTGGACAAATATATCCCAACTCTTCAAATGGACACAAGTTCATCATTACAGCCACTGTGTATTTCACAAAGTGGGTCAAAGCCATGCTGCTAATCAAAGCCACTGGAAAATAGGTGGCTATGTTCATTCTGAAATACATTATATGTAGATATGGGATACCCTCTTCAATTGTAATAGACAATGGGGGCCAATTTAAAAATCAAGGCATTGATGACCTTTGTGAACAGTTCCACATCACTCAACATTGCTCATCAATCTATTATCCTCAAGGTAATGGAAAGGAAAAGGCATCTAATAAGAATATTCTCAAAGTCCTATACTAAACTGTAAGTAAGTCTGGTAGAGACTGGCATCTACAACTGAAACCGGCACTATGGGCCTACAGAACAAGCATCAAAACACCAACTGGAGTATGCCATTTGCTCTATTCTATGGTGCTAAAGCAGTATTACCTATTGAGGTTGAAATCCCATCTTTACGGATATCTTTACACGGTCTTGTAACTGATGAGAAGTACCACATAGATAGGGTGAATTATTTAGACCTACTAGATGAGCGTAGACAATAGGTGTTCAATCATCTGAAGGTGTAACAAGGACGAATTTCCAAGGGGTACAATAAAAATGTCAAACCATGCCAATTTCAAGTGGGGGATCTTGTCCTATAGGAGAATCCTAAGAAATAGCCTAACAAAGAGCAGAAAGGAAAATTTGAACCTAACTGGTTGGGACCTTATGTTATCACTACTACTTTTGGGACTAGAGCCTATCAACTGGCTACACTTGAGGGAGAGATTCTTCCAGATCCTATCAATGCTCTACATTTGAAGCGGTTCTACGCTTGATGATCAGCTAGCAGAGCCTGTATAGTAAAATATTTCTCAAAAAATACCAAAAACATTTAGAGCTTGATCCTGAAGAAATCCAAAAATAGTGAAAAAATTCCTAAAGAAAGGTATCCTTGGTGAAAACCTGGCAAACAGGTGCCATGATACTAAAAAAAAATATTCAAAAAAGCAAAAATAACAAAAAATTGAAAAAGAGAAAAGTGCCTTGATGAGAACCTGGTAAAATGGGCATCTTGGTAGCAAAATAAGAAAGAAAAAATCTTTCTAAGTGGTGAGAACCTGGCAATTAGGCATCACTTGTGTTCTATGCTCCATCTATCAATACATTGTTGATACTAGGCCTTCATGATTACACCTGTGATATAACATTGATTTTGTTTCCTACACAACTATCTTGTCATTGCTTGGGATTTGTCTATATTTTTGTCTTAGGATCAATTCATTCTACACAAGGGGCATCTTTTCCAGTCTAATAGGTTGTGTCTTCTAGGTCATCATAGGTTGGTTTGTCTTGTGACACCATGCTTCTCGATACTTTCACCAAACTATTACTATTCACAAAACAAGGCTGACACAAACATTACACTAATATGAACGGGGTTCCTATGACCCACCTAGGATTGTAGACATGACTAAAATTGTACACAGACATGGAAGAGGTATTGCTTGAATTCCAAATGTTTTGTTGTTGAATCTCTACTACGCTTGAAAAATGAATCAATAGTATGTCTCAATACTACCTTAAACATAGTTTGATCTTGGTTTGATTATGACTCTTTTATGTACACATGATATTTTCACTAGGGGGCATCTAAGCAGTAATGAATTTTATTTGATTGATTCACAATTGATAGTTGTCATGTCTTCCAAGTTACTCCATGATGTGTGCGCAAAGACAAGGAGTCGCAAGGATGGGGGGCATAAAGTTTTCTTGGTTTTCTGTGTATGGTGATTGTTGCAAATGATCCTATAAATTTCACCTAACTTGGATGTTTATGGTAAGATATGCCACCGTGAGTGGATAACTGCATATATCTTGATCTTTGTTATGTGTAAACTACAGTGAGGTTGAAATAATTTCCTTGTCTGTTTTTCTAACTCAAATTCTCGCTAAGGTTTATGAAGCATAATGTACCCAAGGATATGAATTTTTGAGGTCATTGCGGGTCCAATATCTTGCCTTACATAGAATTTGGTATATTAAAAAGGAAGGTGGCTATCATGTTATCCTGGCTTCTATGCCTTGATACCTAAGTCTATTTCTGGCATTTCAATAAAACATAGTATTCATACTTTCATAATATTAAGGGGTATTAGTGATGGTTGTACTATCAGGTGGTATCTATTTTGAAAAGCGCCCAATGATGATAAAAAAGGCTACAATATCTGCAAATCAGTGACAAGTCCCAAGAGTCTACATATAGTTGAATTTAGAGATTGCATGATGCATTTGTAAAAAAGAAGTAACAACATAAGGAATTTGGGCTCAAAAATGATTTCTATTTTCTTCTTCTAAATCCAAGTTAATTACATCCATTTACTACTAGTGATATCAATATCATTTCACATCCATAGCATACATTTTACATTCATAAAATGAGACAGAAAGAAAATACAAAAACAAAGCATTTGTGCGCTTCATTTCTACATCCTAAGTGTATCCATACATTTTGCATTGCATAAGAAAAACTCAAAAACATGCATTTACATATTCACATAGTATCATTTGAAACATATTTATATCAGTGATAAATCAAAAGTGCATAAATGATGTAATCATCTAAATCTAACTCATCATATGACACATATATAATCACATGTGCAAATAAATCTATCAAAGCAGAGAGAACTCATCAAACATGTCAGAATCAGAAACAACTGCATCAGATATATATGTCAAACATGGTATAGATCAAAATATGGCACAAGTCTACATAAAGAGTATCAGCATATCAGAGAAACAAAAAGAATCAGATATATATCTGTGTGTGTGTGTGTGTGTGTCATATACAAAAGAAATATCTTAGAAGGATCCAGATATACAATATACATATGTGACAAAATACAACATTAGCTCTGGCTCCCCCCTCTCCTTGATCTGGAAGAGGAGGAGGTGGTACAAATGGTGGTGGTGGAGGCATCACTCCCTCTGACTGCTGGGCCAACCATGAAAAAGATACCGCTCTTTGTCCCTTTGGCACCACTGCATGATAAAGAACATAATAATAAGTGGCTCTCTAGCCTTGGTGAACCAAAGTATGAGCCTACATATCTCGCTTTGTCCTAAGTGTCTCCATCTATTGTCCCTATCTTTGAGCAATGCATCTGATATAGCGATCCTAGACTCATCGACAGTGAGCCTACCCTCTAGAGCTGTGATCTGTACCCTAAGATTCTCTCTCTCCCTCTCACACTAAGAAAGTGGGTCTCCATCTCTGCCAGAACCCCTGCTAGAATCTTGTCCTGAAGGCCTATCTTGAGATCTATCAGGCTGTCTCTGCTGCTGCTACCTCTGTTGATCTATCTAGGGAGAAACAAATTTGAATTAGGTGCGCTGACCCTCTCCACTACCACCAGCAACATCTACGTGGACACCCATAGCACCACCACTCCTATCATCTCCATCGTCATCCCCCTCATGTGGAGGTGGACGCCTCCCATCCCTACCTCCATCTCTAACACCATCTCTCCCTCCATGCCTGCTAGCTCCCCTATCTCTCTGAGATCCTCCTCTCCCTCTGGCCGGGCACTCATCCAAACCATAATCTATAGGCTCCTCTATGTGAGGAATGACCTCCTCTGACACTGTGAATTGAGGAAATGGATGCTGAAGCATCTCTGCTGTGTACCCATCCAAGAAACCTACATCTACAACATCCAGATAGAGATCCCAATCTATCCCAACCATGTCCCTAATCTCCTAGTGGGCTGTCTCATACCTAAGCTAGGAACCCCACAATGGTGCCTCATCATGGATCCATGCATATACAGTAATGTCCTATATCTTGCCCTATTGTCAATTGTACTATCTCAGAACTTAGGTGTGCATGAACCACTCTTCAATATATCTAGTCCTCCCGATGAGGTACCTTCTCTGGAATAAAAATGGAACATGTCAAGCATCTGAGGTCCACTCCTCACAATCTAAATATAGCCACTAGACGACCTCATTTATGTCATCAAAAAGTCATTGCCAATACTCTACCTTGCCCAGATGGGGCTGCTGAATAAGACCTGCATATATATATATATATATATATATATATATATATATATATA
>MU224041.1:802112-823558 GCA_018584345.1 Thuja plicata | reverse complement strand
TCTAGGTATAGTGGTATACAATCTCATGAAGCTCATGGTACATATGGGCTAGGATACAACTACCCCATGCAAATCTCCATCTATGGACAGCCATCTTCTCTAGCATGTCCACCCATCTGACCATGAACCCGTGCTATCCTCTATCTAGCATCAGGATGCCACTAATCAAACCTGCTAAATATACACATAATCGATCATAATGATCAACCATATAGTACCAAGAAAGGTATCTATAATCGATGGTGTCATCCTGGAAATACTGACGAGCTTCTCTAATCACCACGGTAGACATCACCTCAAAGTGCACCTCATGACCAATAATAGGCACATGCAGTATGCGCCATAGGTCCTCTAGAGTCACTGTCATCTCCCCAGTCGAGAGATGGAAGGTGTTATGCTCTGAGTGCCATCTCTCAGCAAGAGCAGTCAACAACCCTTGATTTACCCCTATATCGGGTAAACATATCAAATATTGTAATCCACAACAGACCACTATCGCCTGCTCATCATCTGAGAGTAGTCTAGACAAAGCAAGCACACACCTTGGATGTGTGCCTGTTATGACACATAAAAGGATAAATCAGTGATCTATCTACAACAAACATGTAGACTCCTTATCAGCCAAGTAATTCAAAGTTCGCCATAGATAAACAGGTCAAAATGGATAAGTTTCTAAGTCTAAAAATGAGATGCGATTCTAGAAAGACAGGGTGCGATCTCTTTTACCAGATGCAATCCTGGAAATACAGGATGTGACAGAGAACACTAGATGTGATCCCTGAAATATAGAATGTGACCCTAAAAATAGGGTACGATCCTAAAGGGATAGGAAACAACGCAGGCCAGAATTCAACTTAAAAACTAAGCTAAAAACAACAAAACAGAATGCGATCTAGGAAATCCTAGATGCGATGCAGAAATTTAGAAAAATTGGATACGATCTAGGAAATACCGAATATGACACGGGTTTGACGGGGTGCAATTCAGAATCCCAGTTGCGACCCATAATTCAAAAGGCTATAAAATCTGTAAAAATGCATGAAATTCAAAAGGCTATAAAAGCTAGAAAAATGCATGAAATTCAAATTTGCAAAATTCACAAGGTAGTTTTATGAGTACTTACCGGAGGTGGGTAGTCAGTCGAGCACCAATGTTGATGGCTGAGCTTGAAATGATGCTTCCTGATAGGGACCTCATCTTCTCTGCAGATCTCTCAGATTCGCTATGGGTAAAAGTGAAAATGAATAGTAAAATGGTAATTTTTTAGGCTTATATTGGTCTTTTGAGCTATTTAGGAGTTCTGAAACTCCTCCCAGGCAACTGAAACTCTATTTTTGTTTGCTTTTTGATCAATCAGGAACCAAATCAAAGGCACTTAAGGTATTTTTTGCAGCATAGTAACATTTTTGTGACAACTCCTGAAAATGCAGATTTGCTCCATTTGTTCTGAAAATTCATTCAAATTGCACATTTTATCATAAATCTTTGTCCAACATTATTTTATCAGTCCCACCACTCACATTTTCATGTAATTAACTTGGTTCTCATGTGTTTACTCTTAAACACACCACCTTTTTCACTTCTTCTATTTCATTCTTTCTTGTCCTACCCATTCCATGCAAGTGATACATTATTTCAACAGAGAGATTTCCTTCCGTTCCTTCGATTTTGTTCTTGAGGGGGCATGATCACATCAAATTCTTGCTCAAAACAACATAAAAATGACTTCGTTATCAAACAACTAGGGGCATGACAGTTTCCTTAACTAAGTCAGAAATGTTGGATAGAAAGCTTTGGTTCTCATAAGCTGGATATCTTGTGTTTCCTCATTTTAAGAGATTCTTACTAAGCTCCTGGCAGCTTCATACCGACTTTTGGATGACAACCAAGTTTGGAATCAGTATTATCAATCTTTGGATGACAACCAAGTTTAGAATTCATATTTTTAAGATATTTAATTGATCCTTGGACAACAACCAAGTTCAAAGTCAATTATAGCAGTTTAGTTTGATCAAGTGCGAGATTGATCTCATTAGGCATTTCATTTGATCATGAGCAAAATTCTCAATCTTTCTAAAGTCAAAATCAAAATGTTTTTTTGAATCAATGTGCTGGCCATACATCAATTCAAAGAGGGGCAAATGTAACCACCTGAATTTGGTCTGCTCTAACTATAGACCCTATTTTACCTAAGTGTGATCATACCCCCAATTATGTTCAAACGACCCTATTACTGCTTGGCATAATTCTTTTGAAATCAATTTAATCTCCTAAAGTGATCAAATCACTAAATTAATTACTTCTAGCCAAATCAAATAATCAATCAAATACATGGCTAAAATGATTAATTTACTAGGAATTAAATAAAACCCTAAATCAATTGCTCACTTGCAAATGAACCCATTCCCCTAGCCTAATTAATTTAATTTAATTGGCTATAGTCCTATTGATTATTAAAAAGCAATTAAATGTTTAAATAATTAATAACCCTATTTTTGAATGAATTAAATAAGTTTTATTCATTTCATTAATATTCCTCTAAACCCCTAACCTAACCCACTTGAACCACTTTAACTCTAGGTTCAAACCTATCCCAACCCATTCACCCTTGCTAAATATAATTGTAATCCTAATTCTATTCTAACCCACCTCCTAATGTTGTCACATTCTATTATGGAATGATTAAGGACTCCACCCACTTGAGAAAGTCAAGGAATCTCAAGATTCCTTTCCTCAATTCCACCTTCTCAAGCTTGCCTTACACCCTCCCCATACCTCTTAAATGCTTGTATTTAATGTATATCCCTTATGCCCATGCCTATTGAATGCCTTTGACATTTATTTCCTCTTAAACCCCATTAATGAGTTTTACAACTCCATTAATGCACCTTGTCCCTCCTCTCTCTCCTAATTCTTCTATAAATAGAAGGTGTTTTTTAGCACAAATAAGCCCATAACTTATATTGAAAATGCATTGTTATGCTGTTAGGATTCATATAGACTCATATTTCATTTAGTTTCTCATGTTCATGCATTGTTATTAAGTTCTTTTTTAGAGTTAAATATGCATGTTTTCTTATCATTTAGTTTGTTTTAACTCAAATCTTTCATGCTAAGTTGTATATGTCACTGATAGTAGCATAATATGAGGGCTATTATGTTGTTGATCATACTCTTCTTAGTTAAAAATAAATAGGTTGATTTTAGTATTTTATATGATCTTCTAACCATGTTTTCCACTAATGCAATGACCTATTGAAGTGTTGTGTCGTAGATAACAGGTGCACATTTTAACACACACATGAGGAAGATCAAATAGCATTTGAGAGAATAAAGAAAGCATAACAACAGGCACCTATTTTAAAATCACCAGACTACAATAAGACCTTTTCTTTATTTTCATTTACATCTTTTCACACTATTGCTTTTGTTCTGTTACAAAAAGATGAAGAAGGGTTTGAACATCCAATAGCCTTTTTTAGCAAATCCCTTCACGTTGCAGAACTGAATTATGAGATGATGGAAAATCAAGCATATGCCTTGGTAAAAGCTGTAAAATACTTTAGGCCATACTTAGTCTATGCTAAAGTGCTGGCATATGTTCCTCATGCAGCAATAAAAGACATTCTTACCCAATCAGAAGTGAATGGTAAGAGATGTAAGTGGATTAACCAAATTTAGGTATTCAATTTAGAAATCCACATTACCAAATTGGTAAGAGGTCAAGGTTTGGAAAAACTCATGATAGAGGAGAACTTGGATTAATTACAAGTAAATAAAACAGAGATACATGATCAGACAATTACAAGAATAGAGAAACAACCATTTTATGTTGGTATTGTATATTTCATAAAAAATGCCAAGTGTCCCAATGCTATGATAGATAACCAAAAGAGAAGTCTGAGATTAAAGGCTCAAAGATACACCTTAGTACAAGGAGATTTATATTGGAAAGATAGGAATGGTGAATTATTGCTATGTCTAGATTAAAGCCAATCTGAGAAGATTTTAAATGAAATGCATTCTAGGGTATGTGGAGGTCATGTTTCTACCAAAACTACTACCCACAAGATCCTAAGGGCTGGATATTTTTGGCCCAGTTTATTCAAAGATACCCATGCATATGTTAGGAGATGTGAGCCATGTCAAAGGTTCACAAATAAGTTAAAAAAAATTTGAGCCCTGTTACTGAATCCTATGAATGTTGAAGCCCCTTTTGCTATGTGGGGAATTGTTTTTATAGGTGAGTTTTCAGAAACATCCAGTGGTGGACACATTTGGATACTTGTAGCCACAAATTAATTTACAAAATGGATTGAATTTGTAGCTACAAATAAGGCAACAAGAAAGGTGGTTATTGACATTCTGATGGAAAATATTTTAACCAAATTTGGTGTGCCTACAAAGTTAGTAATGGATAATGCCATGTGTTTTAGGTCAGATGAGATAAAATATTTCTGTGAGACATATGGGATAATGATGTCATATTCATCCCCATATCATCCTCAAGAAAATGGACAAGCTAAATCTAGTAACAAAATTATGTTGAAGATCTTGAAGAAGACTCTTGAGAAGAACAAGAGAGCATGGCATAAAAAACTGAAATTAGCACTATGGGTTGACAAGATAACAGTTAAAAAGGAAACAATAAAATCACCATTCAAACTTTTATATGGTATGAAATCAAGAATGCCTGTTAATAATTTGTTACCAGTATACCAGTTCATACAAGAACAGTTGGAAGTTTCTAACAATATGAAAAACAAAATGATGCAATTGGTAGAGTTGGATAAAATCAGAAAGGATAGCCAAAAGGAAAATATAAAGTTGCAGCAAAAGATGAAATATCTTTTTGACAAAAGGGATAGAAATAAAATTCCAACTAGATGACCTTGTGCTTCAATGGAATATGAGAGTATAAGATAAAGGAAAGCACACAAAGTTTGAGTCATTATGGCTTGGGCCTTTTGTCATTTCTCAAATCTTTGGTAAAGATTCTTATCTTTTGAAGAATATGGATGGAGAAGAATTCGAGTTGCCAGTGCATGGGAAATTTCTAAAACCTTTTTCAATTAAAAATCAAATTTCTATGCACAAGTAAGTATGTATTATATGTACCATAGTTTCCTTTCAGTCGTGTGTTTCTTTCTGCAATAGGTTAGTCAGCATTGTTTTCATTTTTTGAGAAGGTCTACAACCAGAGATTTTGTAGTCCTTTTCATAAACTTACATTTAGCCATCCTTAGAGAGAGCCACTATTGGTTGTATTTCTAGTTTTTGAGTCTGCCCTAAAAATTTTGAAGTTTCTTGTCATTCCTATGATTAGAAGGTTCAAAACCATGGTTGATATTGCTTATATACTTCTATAAAAGTTGTGTTAGCTCAAAACCTAGTTGATAATGTTAAAAAACCTAAGCCCTAGGGTTATTTCTATTTGAAAATACAAAAAGGCCTTAAATTTCTTAGATGGGTTCTATTTTCATGTTACCTTTTTCATGACTTAATTCTGAAGTTATTTGCATGTACTAAATATTTAGTCGCTTAGTCTCATGAAGGAAAGAAAATATTCCATTCAGTTTGGAGACTTGGCAAAATTCTTTGGTCACATAGTCTCCTAATAAAAATAATATGCTTCAGAAGATCAGGAGACTTGGTGCAGACTGTTCATCTCAGATTTGATCTAATGGTGGTCAGATTATCCCTTGACGAGATCAGGGTTAGTGATTTCTTATGGTGACTTCAAGTTTACTCAGTCACATTATATCCAAATGTGACCTGGGGTTGTAAGTTAATTCAAAAGGTTAAGGTTTCACTATTGTTGCCAAGTCTCAAAATAAAATATGAGTTAAGTTAGATGACATAAGATTCAGCGACAACTGTTGATTAGAAATTAAATCATGTAGTAGTAGGGAAGTCTCCAGATTAACCCTGCAGTTTGAAAATCATCAAGCGACATGGATTTTTAACAGTCGCCAAGTCTCTGAATAAACCTGGGTTAAATGGCAGTTTGAATGACAGTGTTGTCGTGTAGTCGTGAAAAGGATCACGAGTTAAGTTAATAATCAAGATATTCAGTGCCAACCACATGATGAAATCCAGATCAATGGTAGTCATGTGGTAACGGTATAAGGTTGAAAAGTCAAACAATATTTGGCAATCAAGAGACAAAAGAAAAGTAAGACACGTGTTCATCAGTCATGAAGTCTCATGAAAAGTTAGGGTTTGTAATGAAGATCAGGAGACTTAGAGACAACCGTCAGATGCAAATAAAAAGGAGATCAATGGTAGTTGCGTTATCTCCAAATGGAAATCATAAAGATGAAATAATCAAGAGATAAAGAGACTAAAGGTGTTTGTTGCGAGGTCTCCAGATAAAATGTGAGTTAGAGATTTGGTTCAGTGACATAGTGATATAACAGTCACCAAGTCTCCTGATGTAACTTGAGGTTGAAGAATAGTTAAGTGAAAACTTAGTCGCAGTGTCTCTGTAAGAAGATGAGTTAAGTTAAAAGATTAAGTGACATGGAGAAAATCATTGAGTTAAATATTGATCCAATGAAAGTCTCTAAGTCTCAGTAACAAACTAGAGTTAGAAATAATATCAAGCGACAAGGAGATCACACAGTCGCTAGGTCACCATAAGTAAAAACTAGGGTTAAAAGAAGGCTTTTCTTTGACGCCATCATGGACACTTGCTAGCCAATTAAATAATAGAGAATTTGATAGATGGAAAAGTAGCCAAAATATGATTAATGATAGCCAATCAGATTTAAGTTCGATCTCTTTTCAAATTTAATAAGGTTTTATAAGCAAAGGCATTCATTAAAAATTGATTACTTGTCAGTTTGAATTACCACGGATAGAACCAGGATTGATGTCACAGTGTGTAAACTAATGGAGGAAGTGACTAAATTGTACAATTTTACCAGTTGAAAGAGACATCTACATTGATTTCTTAGTTATAAGTATGCATATCCATTGGCATTGCATTCTTACCAGCTTCCAAGTTTTCAGAGCTAAGTTATTTTAAAAGGGTCAACATTTTCCATAAAGAGTAGAATTCTCCAAGTAAGTGTATTGAGAAAGGTGATTTTCTAGTTCAAAATTTAGTAGGGATTGTGATTGGCAGTGTTTTTGGTGCTTAGGATCACAAATTTTAGGGTAATTGATAGCCTGTGGTGAGGATTTTGAGGAGATTTGTTTCAATATCGGTGAAGAGAGGTGTAAATAGTATGTTAGCACTTTTTCTTGTAGAATCAATATATAATAATAAATCCTTGACTCTCAGATTCCCAATTCAGATTCATATAGGGAAAAGGATAAATAACAAGGATTAAATCCTTCTACACTTTGAGTTCCACAAACTCAGGCGGGTGCACCTATCTTCAGATTCACTGCTTCAGAGGAAATCTTATAGTGGATCAAGGATTCTTAATCCTTCTTCTCTTTAGGCCACTTGGATTAGGAAGGTTAACCTATGAACTCTCTCTTTAAGGAATCACCATGATGAAATGTATTTCTCAATACACTTAGCTAGACATGTGCATTCTAAATAACAGAAGGTAAAAGATTGTTCAATATTTGATTGATTTGATGATAACAACTACTTATCAGAACTTGACCAGTGCCTAATCTTGGGCCATAGAGTCATAATGAAATATACATTCACCGAAGACAATTAATTAAAACACAAAAAAAAACTTAGATATAATGCCTTACAAACTATCCTTTCACCCTCATACCCCTGTATCAAATTCCTACATAAAATCCTAACTCTCTGGAACTATTTGCAAGATTTGAACCCTCCTTGAAAGCAACTTACAAATAAAAACGCAGTTACCTTATAACTGGTACATTTAAAATGCTTTACAAATTAAACATACAAGAGCTGAATGTAAATGCAAAAAGACATAAATGATATGAGACTAGAAATTCCATTAATAGTATCTTGATTTCAATACATTCAAATTGACTGAAAACTTAAAACTTAGACATAATTCAAATCCTACCTCACAGTTTTGATTTTACCATCCTTTACAATATCTTACAACTTTCTATTTATAGTCAACAATAGTCATCTTGTAATCCTTAAAGATCAAGGATGCAACAAGCTTCAGATGACTAAGCCAATCCAGAGGAAACTAAAAGACAAAATATTCAGTTAATCCTTTTGATGGTGAAAAGACAAAATCTGTTGATAACTGAATTTGGTCTTTAATCTTCATCTAGCTGGCACCTTTGTCTGTATTCAGAATAACTTCATATAGTTATAACGAGACCTAGTGACCGCCATTCTAGGCTAACCTACACTAGTCTTTGAAGTAGTTATTCTCCCTGTTCTCAGAGATCAGGTCCCAGATGTCTTCTTTACTCTTCATCAATGACATCAATGTCCTTTGCAACAACTTTCTTCTTCTTAGGCTTTGTTAGTGTGTCCCATGCTGCTACATCATCTTCAGCAGGCCAATTAAAACTCTTTATACTCTCAAGTTGTGCTTTTTGCCTATCCCACTGAGTATCTGTTATACTCTTGACATCTGTTAGAAATTTATTAATGTCAATCTCAGCCTTAAAGGCTTCATCCAAAATCTTGTTGTAACATTCCATATCCAATTCTGCATTATCAATAATAAATGCCTCTTTCTTGGGAAAATTAGCATCAAACTCTTCTTTCCATGCCTCCAAGGCTTTGATCTGACTATCATCTCCCTTGATCAGAGGAATAAATCTATTGAAATCTAATCCAAAAAGACTCCTCCTTGCCTCAATCTGATTTAACTTGCCCTTGAAGAAAGGCAAAGTGACATTTATCTTCTCAATTTCATCACCAACCTCGATGACTATCTTTGGCAGATCATTCCTATGTTGTTGTAGAGATGCCAAACTTTCAAATAATTGAGTCCTACTAGACCATGTTGTAAACTAGGGGTTCAAAGTAGAAATAAAACTTGTCACCTCAGCATGAAAAATTGGAAGCTTATTATATGCATTCAAAATCAGATCAACCTTGTCCTTTAATATGTCAATCCTATGCTGAAAAATACTCATTAGTGATCCCAAGACAATCTCATTATGCTCCATGATCTGCTCCTCTATTTTAGAACTCTCCCTTATTATATATATTTGGACCTCTTCATCTGAAACGTCCTTAGGTGATGCTAAGATAACCTCAGGATTCTCCATTAATTGTTGAGTCAAATCTTTAATTTCTTTCTCTAAAGCATGAATTTTAATCTGATATAGCTCCCTATCTTTCACAATGGCACTGGTCTCTTCAATCAAAGTGTTATATCTATGTGATATCTGTTCAGTTTTGACCACATTCAATTGGGAAAAATGTGACAACACCCATGAGATCTCCATATAATTTGTATTGTTCACTGACCATACCATCTAACTACCCACCATATTTTCTTGAATATTCAATAAGGTTGGCTTCTGATCCTTAGGAGTTAAGCTCCACATTGCAATAGCCTGGGATTTTGGGTTATAACCAAATCCTTTTATTAATTCTCCAACCTGGACTTCTGATGATAATTTCAAGTCCAGTTGCTTCCTTATTTGGTCAATTATAAATGCTGAGGCTAAATCCCAGCCTTAGCATCCCATTGGATTTAACCAGTTTCATTGCTTCTTCGGGAGTGATTTCCTCTATCTCAAGATCATAATCCTGTATAGCCTGTAAGGCTTTTGCTATTACTAGCTCTCCTTCATCCAACTAAAGTTTCTTGCCAACTTGTTGCTGATTATTCCATCTAAGGAAATCTTTAAACTCTTTGGTCTTGATGAAGTTTTCATCATCCAAGAATTATTGCTGATGAATTACCCTTTCATCAATGCATGTTCTAAGAGGTAATTCAATATTATCCTCTTCATCTTGCTGCAACTTTTTTCCTTTTTTTATCTCTTTCCTCAATAGATGATCATATGGTCTATTGCCAAGAATAAGGGCAATGACTTTATCCTTTTTATTCTCTCTTCTTACACAAATTAATGCCTAAGAAGGATCTCCAAGTTCAAATTTTTTTCCTTTTGAGAGGAGGCTCATTGGTGACCTCTATTTCTGGGACCTCTGTTAGGTCAATCATATTCTCATCTCCTACTTGTTCTTCTTCAACTGCCTGATTGTCTGGATGGGCAATGGGTGAGGGGTAGCCTTCATCACTGTCATCATCATACTCTGATTCAAAGTGCTCTAGTTGACCCTTCTTAGGAACTACAAGTGCATCCTCCAGTTGATTACATAGGAAAGTGTGAGACTCAATCATGGCCTCTATCCTTTTCAAATATGGGAGATCAAGGAAAACCTCCAAAGGACAATCCTTTCCTCTTTACCTACCTCTCTAGGTCCATTAGTTCTTTGATTTTATTTTCTCTTGAAATCACTTCCTCATCCGCAATAACATTCCTTATGGAATCTTCTTCTATGCATTCTTCATGCTCATAAGAGTAAGGAATTGTTGGGGTGAGAAGCTTCTTGGCACTAGCAATGAATCCCTATATATCAATGTACCTATATAATGTTGCACCCATCCTATAATGGCTAAGCCAATTTTTCACTAGATCTATGGATCTCTTGCCAATGGTAAACTAATACACTTTGAACTATCTGGGAGTGAATGTCCCTTTTCTGTGAGGAGCCAGACTCTCCTTATCTGTTAACATTAGTTTGCATATGAACTCCATTGCTACAATTATGGCAGGGACATGAAATGGAAGTATGTGGGGTGGATGTGAACATCCATATACTTTGATCACATCCATATACTTTGATCATAATAAAATTCTCTTCTAATTAGAAACCACCCTAATTATGATCTCAAGGCCACTTGTCTACATACTCACAAGGCCTCGACAATTGTAGCAACTTGGTTGGCAATCTGGTTTATTCAATCCTAATCACTGCAACAATGGATAAACTATCTAGTTCTCAAATGCACAGAACTCACAATCCTTTGCAGTGTAATTCCAAATTCTTATCCAAAATTGAATAAGATTGGGATGACCCTGGTGCATTATTCAAATCCATAATAGTGTAGTTGTAATACATTATCAAATGCATTAGGATAGAATAATGTAAAAACTTAGGCTCCTTTTCTTTCTTTTGAATAGCCACAAACCCCTCATGCATTCTATCAATTATATACTGGATATAATCATAGGTAATGATGGCATGGACATTCTGCAAGTCTAGGTTAATCATCAGGACATCTACAGTGATTCTCTCTGCACCCCCCTCCCTTCCTAATACTCTACAGAGCACAAAATATATATACTTGATATAGTGATTCAAATCCTTATAAGCATAAGGTACAAGTCCTGGCATGGGGGCAATATAATTCTTGATTTGCCTAGGAATATGCCTCTGTACTAGAATTTTAACTACCCTATCCTATTTTTCATACCTAGCTTCCAATTTCTTCAAGTCAATCTCTGTTGATATAGGGTAGTAAAGGTTGAAGGCTTTCATAAAAGAGATTCTATTTAAGGCCACTAGTATAGTGCCATCACTCTTCTTAATTGTTTTGGAAAGCACATCATAATTTTTGGCTAAAGATAGAATGAGATCAGTATCTATAAATACATCAGGCACAATCAATTTGGCTAACCCACATGTCCAAGGGTTTGACACAAATACAACTTCATCAGAATTTTTATAAAAATAGTTAAAAAGAGAATAACTTGATGAACCTGGAGTTTTGGAATCTTGGATGTATGCTAGCTAGGTCATCATCCTTTGATTTCTTTTTGTTTTTATCATGGTAGCAATGTCAGGAATTCATTTGAGAAATTCCTTTTCCCCTTGGCCTCATCTTCCATTTCTTCACTCTTCCCACTAGTGGAAGCTACACTGACTGCTCTACTCATCCTAGTTGTTTGCTTTTATCACACCTTTCTGACCGATATTGAAACAAAAATGCCACTGGAAACACTTACTTCAGAACCACAATGCACTGAAAACAATCCAAACTCTGAAAATCAACCAAATTCCACTAAATTCTAAACTGGAAATATAGATTGCTTAACCTTTCAAAAGTTGGCAACTCTATTTTTCCAAGGACTGACAACTTGGTAATTTCTTCGCTCTAAATTTTGAAAGCAATGTAAATGAAAATGAAGCCAATATCATCTGTTTGTGGTAAAGAATGATCAAAGTACACATCTCATAATTGGGTAATCCCATCACTTCTTTCTTTAATTTAGCATACTGTGACATCAATGCTTTATCCTAGCTGTAGCCTCTGATTATGACAGGAAATTGAATTCAAATGAGTGCAGAATTGATGAAAATCCTTATTAAATACGACAAGATGTCAATTCTATTCTGATTGGCTAATCCTCATACACCTCAGCTACCTTTCCAAGCTGTCATAACTTCTCTAAATCTTCATTAGTTGATGAATTTTCAATATTTTCCCGTCAACAACTGTATTAACTTTTACCATGGCTTAACTTTCACTTTTCCCACTTAGCAACCTCGCAACTACAACCTATCTCCATTTCACTGAGCAAATTTCTTAACTGTGATCACTTTCCAAGACTTGGTGACAATTGGTACTATTAACTTTAGTTCAAATCCTGATTACCTTCTGGCGACCTCACGACTGTGAAAAGGTAAGTCACTAAAATATCTCCTTTACTCTGGGTTTATTCAGAGACTACGCGATCACCGTTGATTTCCTTTTGATCTGAGACCTTTCGCCAAGTCTTGTAATCTTTTGATATGTCCATAAATTGTTTTGAGACTTTGCAACATAAGCTTTGTCTCTTAATCACTGAATAATTTATCACTTCATTATTTTAACTGGAGACTCAGTGACAAAGCTCTTAATATCTTTGCTTTTACATTTTAATTCCTTCTGGAGACTATGTGACTAGGGCTTGTCTCATTGTCACTAAATAAAATTCACTTTATTAAATCTATCAAGAGACTTCCTGACTACCATTGATCTTTCTTAACTTAACATCTAATAGCCAATATTAAGTCTCATAATAATTATATCAAACCCTAATATCTCTTGAGACCTGGCGACTAAAACAAAATGTAACCTTTCTTTCCTTCTATCTCTTAGTCACTGAAAGAAAATACACATGGCCATCTGGTGTAGGGCACCTCCCCATTTCTTGTTTTGATGTTGTTTTGGGTTGTTTTAGGTGTGTGTTAAAATAATATCCAAGGGAGTGGATACAATGTTTAGGTTACTTCATTTTTGTAGGGCCTTAGTGCCCATTGAGTGTTTTAGGACACTTTGGCTTCAATTTGTGAAATATTTCTATTTTGGGGTAATATAAGTTAGAGGTATGTTTTAAGACCCTACTCATCCTATTTGGGGTCTTAGAGGTCAACATCCATCATTGAGTTGGCTACCAAGGTCAAATTGCTCAAAATGTCAAAATGTTGCTAGCAACTTTGAAAGTTGCTCGAGCAACTTTTGCAAGATTTGACAAAATTTAGTTAAAACTGATGTAACTACCCCATGCTTGGTATATGAGCATGGTTTCGATACTTTGAAGAGGTTAATGAGATTTTGAAGTGAAACACTTAATTCTGACACCTTTGTACAGATGTATGTACCTTCTTTTGTGTAATCTGCACTATGTTTTTGTATGTACAGTTGTGTATGGATTGAAAGAGGTGATCGGGCTCCATGATAGTGTAGTGTTCTCTTTCAGCTTTCTTACGCATTAAGTAGTTTTTTTTAAAGTTTAGTAGAAGTTAAGTTAGACATTTTTGAAGGTCACTGGTCGGACAGAGGCAGAAATAGTGCTACCTAGTTGAAATGGCTCTAACCTAAAATTCCTCCAGTGGATTTTTCTGAAACCATGGGTATATTAGGGTTAGGGTCTGTAGATAGGTTTGTATTTTTCTTTTTTGGCATTTCATTTGATTTCGTAGGCCAAAAGTGAGTCCCTATGGCTGACCGATGAAACCAGGTGAGCCAGGATAGGGAGAAGAAAGACTTTGTACGAGCACCCAAGACCTTTTGGGAAAAACTTAGTGGCATTCCTAGATGCACTAGATAGTCTCCTAAAAGGATTCAATGGTGGTTGGAGGTGAATCAGTGATTGGAGAGAATATTTGCAATTGTTCATGTTCACTGGTCTAGAGGCCTAATTAATAGGCTATAATCTAAGGCCTGCAAGAAAGTAGGGTTTTGGGTGCGATCAGAGGTCAGGGTTTTGGAATTTGACAGGGTTGAATGATGTCTTGAAGATTTCTAGGTTTTTTTGTGGGGTAATTTGGGGATTTTGGAAGCATTAGGCCAAAATCGGTGAAAACAGACCTACTATGAACTAGGCAATTAGGCCTCCTAGTGAATTGATGACCAATTTGGATTGGTAGAAGGTATTGGAGAGTTGGGATGAGTGCAGAATGACCTAGGATGGGTCAAGGAACATGTTAAGAGTCTGGGAGAATGTATGGGAAGATCCTAGGTAGAGAGTTGACAGACTAGGTGGAAGATTTGGGGAAGAGACTAGGCTTTTTGGTAACTAGTTGGACTAGTTAAGCTTGGTAACTTTGGAGTTTTCTTGAAACCAAGTATACCTTGGAGGAAAAGTTGGTAGAGGGGTCTTGGAGATCCTATTTAGAAGAAGATCCAAAATGAACAACCATGGAATGGTTGGATTAGATACAAAACAAACACCTTGAACTGAAGAGGAGCACTAGTTGTCAAACCCTCTGCATAAGAGTGGTATCAGAGCTAGAATAGTTGTAAGATTGTGTATGTCTAAAGGGGAGAAGAGTCAAGAGATTCAAGAGGTTGACATCATGCCTCCTAGGTCAATGAGTAGGGATGCCATAGTATAATTGGTTCAAGGCCTCTTGGAGAAGGCTCATGTGTCTAAGACAAAAAGCAAAAAGAAGATCACTGAATGGGGAGATGAAAGTGATGGAAATGGTGATAGTCAAATTGAGGAGTCATCCAACTAGGGAAAATAACACAAGATAGACAAGGGGAAAAAGGTATTCTTAGATGCCTTCAAATATTTAAACAAGGATAGCATGGAACACATACCCTACTACTTTGGTAGCCTGAATGGAGAAGAGTTGTTAGATTGACTTGAAGCCATTGACAACCAATTTGATTACAAATAAATCTCAGAGGAGAAGAGGGTCAGCTATGCTAAGGTTCAACTCAGGGGATCTGCATTGGTATGGTGGAACATGATGTAGGATGAAATAGTGAATAGTGGAAAGAACAATATTGTTTCTTGGAAGAGGATGAAAATCAGATTGAGGGCACAATTCTTGCCTACTGGTTATGAAATTCAAGTGTACCAAAAGTTGTAGAAATTAAGATGGAAGGAGATGACAGTAAGTGCATACACAGAGGAGTTCCATAAACTAAGTCTAAGGGCTAAGAGACAAGAAGATGAAATGGAGAAGGTGGCAAGGTATCTAAATGGACTAAGGAAAGGGATACAAGATGAGATTAGGATGATGGCTCCAAACAGTATGGACAAGTGCTTCCAGTTGGCCTTGAGAGCAGAGGATAAGGATAGAAGAAGGAATGACTTCCATCAAAGAGGAAGAGGTGGAAGAAATAATAGAGGTTTTCAGAGAGGCAGGGGTAACTTTGGTAGAGGATAGAGCCCTAATAGACAAGAAGACAGTTAGTTCATGGATAGTATTGGAGGAAACTAGTATAGAGGATCTTTCCAAAGGGGAGGATACAGAGGTAGAGGAACACCAAGGGGTAGGTTCTAACCCCAAGGGAGATCTAATTCAGTTTTCACTGGTAGGTGTTATAATTACAACCAAGTGGGTCACACAATGGGTAGGTGTCCAGAGATGGCTTCCTCATCTTCAATGGGGGATAGAAGGAATCAGTTAGTTCAAGAGGGGGATACCCAAAGTGTTACTTCACCCATATCCAAGCTAGCGCTAGTATTGGATGGGGAGAACTTGATGTTAAGAAGAACCCTATTGAAAGTGCCTAGTACCATAGAGCCACCCCAGAGAAAGAACTTATTAAAGACAACTTCTAGGTCTCATGGGAAGATTTGCAAGGTTATAGTGGACTTTGGATCCACTGAGAATATAGTGTCCACTGAGATGGTGGAGAAATCAAAGTTGAGAAGGATACCTCTTACCACACCTTATAAGGTTTCATGGTTGAACAAGGGTCAAAAAATAGTGGTAGATGAGAAAACTATGATTGAGTTTGAGATTATAGAATATAAGGACAAGGTCTTATGTGACATACTTCCTATGGATGCATGCCATCTGCGCCTAGGATGGCTATAGCAGTTTGATGTCAAAGCAATACATGATGGAGAGAAGAACAATTATTTTATCACCAAGCTAGGAAATAAATTCCAAATGGATCCATTGAAAGAACCCAATGAAGAGAAGCATGTGGGGAAAAGTGTGATGTTATTGAGTGGGAAAGAGTTTCTAAAGGCCATGAAGAAAGAGAAAGGATTCTGTTGTGCAGTAGTGATCAAACCAAAGGAGGAAACTAAGGAGAAAGTCTGTTTGTCACCAGAGATACAAGATTTGTTGGAGAAATACCATGACATAGTAGATAATGGTTTTCCAAGTGCCTTACCACCTATGTGGGATGTGAGTCACCAGATTGACCTCATTCCTAGAGAAAATTTGCCAAACAAAGAAACATATAAGATGACACCAAGCCAAAATGTAGAGATAGCAAAACAGATCCAAGATTTGTTGGATAAGGGGTTAATAAGGAAGAGTTTGAGCCCATGTGCTATGCCAATAGTACTTTCACCTAAGAAGGATGGAAGATGGATGATGTGTATGGAATCTAGGGCTATAGACAAGATCACAATTAGATATAGGTTCCTAATCCCCCAAATAGAGGACTTGATAGACAATCTTGGAGGATCTTGTTACTTTTCTAAAGTGGACTTGAAGATAGGGTATCATCAGATAAGAGTGAGGCTAGGTGATGAGTGGAAGACAAATTTTAATACCAATGAGGGTCTTTATGAGTGGCTATTAATGCACTTTGGCCTATGTAATGCACCTAGCACATTCATGAGGCTCATGAATGAAGTGATAGCATAGTTCATTGGTAAGTTTGTAATAGTTTATCTTGATGATATATTGATATTTAGTAGGTCCAAGGAGGAGAACATGAAGCATTTGGAGATGGTATTAAGGAAGATACACCAAGAGAAGATGATAAATCAAGAAAAGTGTGAGTTTCTCAAAACTGAACTAGTTTACCTTGGTTTTATGGTTGCTAATGGATGTATGAAAATGGATTCTAATAAAGTTAAGTCCATTTTAGAATGGCCTACACCTAGGTCCATAGGGGATGTTAGGAGTTTCCATGGGTTGGCCTCCTACTATAGGAAATTTGTAAGAAATTTTAGTGATGTATGTGCCCCTATACTTAACACCATAAAAGGTGGAATCAAGTGTAAGTTTGAATGGACAGTGGCAACAAACCAACGGTTTGAGATGTTGAAGAAGAGAATTGAAAAAATACCTACTCTTAGGTTCCCTAATTTCAATCAGCTCTTTGTGGTAGAGTGTGATGCTAGCAATTTGGCTATTGGAGTAGTGTTGAGCGAAGAGGGACACCCTGTGGCTTTCTTTTCAGAAAAGTTAAATGAAGCTAAACAAAAGTATTCCACATATGACTTGGAACTCTATTCTATGGTACAAGCCCTTAAGAAGTGGAGGCACTACCTACTACCTAGGGATTTTGTGGTCTATACTGATAACCATGCCTTAAGTTTCCTAAATGGACAACAAAAACTAAATCAGAGGCATATGAAGTGGGTAGAATCATTGTAGGCTTATACATTTGTTATTAAGAATAAGAAGGGGGTTAGAAACAAGGTTGCAGATGCTCTTAGTAGGAGAGTACTCACAATCCAGGAGATACAACTACTAAGTGTAGGATTGGATGATTTGAAAGACCTCTACAAGAAAGATTTCAAAGAAGCTTGTGAAGCTTGTGTGAAGTTTCAGTAGGGGTTCAAGGTGGATTTTAGTGAGTTTGTGTTGTAGGAAGGCCTATTGTTCAAAGTTCATCAGATGTATATACCTTAGTGCTCAATGGGGGAAAAAATTATGAAGGAGAAACACCAAGGGAGCTTGGGAGGCCACTTTGGAGTGGAGAAAACATTGGAGAAGCTACATAGGCATTACTATTGGCCTAAGATGTAATCAGATGTGAGGAGATTTGTAGAATAATGTCTAATTTGTCAAAGGGAAAAAGGACACAGAAGAAATAGTGGGTTGTATCAACCATTATCTATACCCCAAAGGCCTTGGGAGTGCCTTAGTATGGATTTTGTTTTGGGGTTACCAAAGACACCTAGAGGACATGCCAGTGTGTTCTTGGTGGTGGACTGTTTCAACAAGATGGCACACTTCATTATATGCAAGAAGACCAATGATGCCTCTCAAATTGCAGGGCTATTCTTTAGGGATATTGTAAGAATCCATGGTTTTCCTTTGAATATTGTTAGTGATAGGGATACAAAGTTTGTGGGTCACTTCTGGAGAACCCTTTGGAAGATTCTTGGCACTAATTTCTCTTTCTCCTTAGCCTACCATCCACAATATGATGAGAAAATAAAAGTAGTGAACATGTCACTTGGGAATTTGCTGAGGTGTTTGACCAAACAACATGGACAATCTTGGGATCATATCATAGGATAGACATAATTTGCATACAATGACTCCATTAATAGGAGTACAGGTAAGCGCCCCTTTGAGATAGTTTATGGGATCAATCCTAGAGAGATTTTAGAGCTGAGGGATCTTAGTTTGAGGGACAAGAGGATTGCACAAGGAGAGCCATTTGCAGAGTAGATGAAAGAGTTACATGAACAAGTCAATAAGAATTTTGAAAAACAAGTGGAGAAGTACAAAACCAAAGCTGATAAGACCAAGAGGGACTTGCAATTCAAGGTTGGGAATCTTGTACTTGCCTACCTCAGAAAGGAGTAGCTATCCAAAGGCCAACCAACTAAGCTAGTCATGAAGAAGATTGGACCACTGAAGATTTTGCATAAATATGGCAAGAATGCATATGAAGTAGAATTGCCTCCTGATTTGGGAATTTCACCTATTTTCAATGTTTGTGACTTACACCCCTATAGGGGATCACCTCTAGACATAGGTTAGTCTACACTTTTAGATTTGGAGGAAGATGATTGGGTGAAAGATTTGCCTACCCCAAAGCCATTACAATTGGAAAGTGTCTTGGACTCCAAGGTGATAAAGAAGACAAGGAAGGGTAACTACAAGGAGTACCTCATCAAGTGGAAGGGATTACCTAAACCTGAGGCCACTCTGATGATAGAGCTAGATATTCTGAAACTTGGGGTCACCATTGAAGACCTCCTAACTCAAGGGACATGAGTTATTTTTGTCCAGGGGAGTATGGTGTAGGGAACCTCCCTATTTCTTGTTTTGATTTTGTTTTGGGTTGTTCTAGATCTTTAGGTGTGTGTTAGAATAATATCCAAGGGAGTGGATACAATGTTTAGGTTACTTCATGTTTGTAGGGCCTTAGTGCCCATTGAGTGTTTTAGGACACTTTGGCTTCAATTTGTGAAATGTTTCTATTTTGGGGTAATATGAGTTAGAAGTATGTTGTAAGACCCTAATCATCCTATTTGGGGTCTTAGAGGTCAAAATCCCTCATTGAGTTGACTACCAAGGTCAAATTGCTCAAAATGTCAAAATGTTGCTAGCAACTTTGAAAGTTGCTCGAGCAACTTTTGCAAGATTTGAAAAAATTTAGTTAAAACTGATTTAAATACCCCATTCTCGATATATGAGAATGGTTTCAATGCTTTGAAGAGGTTAATGATATTTTGAAGTGAAACACTTAATTCTGACACCTTTGTACAGATGTCTGTACCTTCTTTTGTGTAATTTGCACTATGTTTTTGTTTCTGTACGGTTGTGTATGGAATGGCAGAGGTGATCGATCTCCATGATAGTGTAGTTTTCTCTTTCAGCTTTCTTATGCATTAAGTAGGTTGTTTTAAATTTCATTAGAAGTTAAGTTAGACCTTTTTGAAGGTCACTGGTCGGACAGAGGTAGACACAGTGCTACCTAGTTAGAAATGGCTTTAACCTAAAATTCCTCCTATGGATTTATCTAAAACCATGGGGATATTAGGGTTAGGTTCTGTAGATAGGCTTGTAGTTTTTTTTTTGGTTTTTTCATTTGATTTCATAGGTCAAAAGTGAAGCCCTATGGCTGACTGGTGAAACTACGTGAGCCAGGACAGGGAGAAGAAAGACTTTGTATGAGCACCCAAGACCTTTTGGGAAAAAATTAGTGGCATTCCTATATGCACTATATAGTCTCCTAAAAATATTCAATGGTGGTTGGAGGTGAATCATTGATTGGAGACAAGATTTGTAATTGTTCATGTTCACTGGTCCAGAGGCCTAATTAATAGGCTATAATCTAGGGCCTGCAAGAAAGTATGGTATTGGGTGCTATCAGAGGTCAAGGTTTTGGATTCTGATAGTGTTGAATGTTGTCTTGAAGATTTCAAAGTTTTTTTGTGGGTTCATTTGGGGATTTTGGAAGCATTGGGCCAAAATCGGTGAAAACAGACCTACCAAGAACTAGGCAATTAGGCCTCCTAGTGAATTGATGACCAATTTGGATTGGTAGAAGGTATGGGAGAGTTGGGATGAGTGAAAAATGACTTAGGATGGGTCAATGAAGGTGTTAAGATTCTAGGAGAATGTATGGGAAGATCCTAGGTAGAGAGTTGACAGACTAGGTTGAAGATTTGGGGAAGAGACTAGGATTTTTGGTAACTAGTTGGACTAGTTAAGCTAGGTAACTTTGGAGTCTTCTTGAAACTAAATATACCTTGGAGGAAAAGTTGGTAGAGGGGTCTTGGAGATCCTATTTGGAAGAATATCTAACAAGAACAACCATGGAATGGTTGGATTAGATACAAAACAAACACCTTAAAGTGAAGAGGAGCACTAGTTGTCAAACCCTCTGCATCAGATTGGTATCAGAGTCGGAATAGCTTGAAGATTGTGTATGTCTGAAGGGGAGAAGAGTCAAGAGAGTCAAGAGGTTGAAAACATAAGATTAATATGGTGTATGGAGCCTATGGCAAGTTCCCTAGCCTTCAACTAGAAGTAAATGATTTTATATCAATTTTAAATCCTTATTATGCAACTTGGTCTGGTAGGACAGGACTTTTTGAGAGATTGGCATATGTTCAACCATTAAGGTCAGACTTGCCAGGGATAGTAACTCTTTTTGGCATAGAGATTAAACAAATTGGAGCCATCTTATCACTCTTTAAGGGAAAATAATCAAAATTAGGCAAGGCTGAATATGTTTGGGGTAAACTACAATAGATTTGTACCTCCCATTAGAACTAAGGACAATTAGATAAGGCCATTAGGACTATGGGGCTCAGAATTTGATAATGTGCTACCCAATATATATATATATATATATATA